>APFE030151240.1:0-20739 GCA_000404065.3 Pinus taeda | reverse complement strand
CTAGCCAAGTGTTTTTGATGTAAAATACTCTAGAAGAGTCTATATTGTAACTCTAGTTAAGAGTTGATGTAGTCAAAATTAACTACTAGTAGGCTATTAGGTTGTGTTATAACTGAGCCACTAGGAGGAAGAGGCATTCCATTCTTTCAAGAGAATTTTGTTCCATAACTGAGAAAATATAGCCAAGAGGGATAGGAGGTATAACACATAGGGAGTATTTTTGCACTGTAGCAGCCCATGGGCCACAAACCTTACTTCTTTGTACCTGTAACCATATTTCCAAACAGAGAAAGAGAGCGAAGCGACCTCACCTTCCACCTAAGTTTTCTCCCGAAAGGGGTTTCCATTTCATATCTTTTTGTTATGTGTGTGTGTGTGATTATTTTGTCATTCTCTACTTTTTATCATAATTTCCATTTGCATCCATGCAATAATTACAATTAAATCTATAGATCTTAAAGTTTAATAAAATTGTAATAGTGTAGAATCTCAGATTTCTAATATAATATTATGAGATGTGTTGTGACAAACTGTCCAGTGAAATATCCATGGAAGTTTATGGATCAATGCATAAGAGAATTCAAAAACTAATTAAATTAGAATAAGAGTGGGAAAGAGATAAAAATAAATTTAATATGTATTATATTTTTTAAACAAAAATGAGTAGAAGTTGTATTAATCATGCACTCGGTCACAACAAATAATCAGGTGATTACATTCCAAACTTCATTAGTGATCTGTTGTCAAAAATACCCCATTAATCCATTAAAAAACCCATTGCAAACCCATACAAAGTAGAGATCAGATCAAAATAACATTGTAAAATAGAGAAAAAAAAATACTTATATGCACCAAAATTGAAGCCATATGATACACAAACTAGTCATTATCATAAGACAGTTGATTCAGATAAAAAATTATCTTCTCAGGAGGCGCTGGTGTTTCATAGGTGGCATATTTGTTATCATTCTTAAGCTGGATATCCACATATAATTCTCGGAGAGAATCCAATTCATCCTACATCCTTAACATCTGTTGTTGAAGAACTAGTAGTTTATCTGAAGGCTCAACATGAAATCTGTATAATTGGCAATACTTGGCCTGCAAATCATAATAAAAAATATTTAAATGCTCGTGAATTTTCATGTAGTGAGGATAGTGGCTGGAAGCAAAAGATGTTTTCGAACTAGAGTCATTGTTCATTGTTTTAAGCACCCAAGGACCTAGACGGAAGGTAGTAAAGATGGACATGATCCAAATCTCGAGGAGAAGAGGATGCAGAGGGAATAAAAGGAGCTAAGTGGAATTTACCAAGTTTCTGCTAGGGAATACATTGACATTAAGAAGGAAATAGGGACCAGAAACCAAAACCTATGAGGAGCGAAAATTAACTAGAGGGGCAAGCCCTCAACCAATCCAAAGAGAAAAAAGCCTAGAAATACTACCCCGGTGAGGAGGGTCAACTTGAATCTTTCCAAAAAGAAATCCAGAAAAAGTGCATAGAAGCCCACTGGTATGATGAAAAGAAAGGTTTGCAAGGAAAGATACCTAATTGTGAATAGGGATTTCAGAGGATTTTTTGGTACAAGAAGCAAATAACCAAAAAATAGAATTAAGAGAAGTCTCAAGGGATACTAAATTGTTTCAAGAGCCCACAAGACTGATGTGCTAGAGTTCCCATGAACGAAAGTGTCGAAGCCATAAAAGAGAAAAGATATGTACCGATCCCGAAATTCCAAGTTGAAGAAGCCGTTCACAGAGGTTCCTATAGACCGAGCGGAAGGGAGCCATAGTGAAGAATGGAACAAGCACACTGCCTTCAAGCCACAAGGGTGGTGAGACAACCCATAGAACCAATGCTGACATAGGAATAAAATCATGAAAAATGCGAGATATATATTCAATTCCCTCACTCGAACACATGCTTTTGGTTCCAAAACCATTAATTATCCCTGTACTTTGGCCAACGAAATTAATTGTTACCCAAATCGGAGAGCAGAGCCCTGAGGTAGAAAGGATGGAGATGAAATATATACATGTTATTCAAGAGGAATATGAAATGCATGATGACTCACAACAAGGAGTTCCAACTAATTCATACGTGAAATGAATGACAAAATCGAGGAACCAGAGAAGGTCGTAATGAAGAGGAGAGGAGAGAGGGCATTGGGAGAATATATAAGGAAAGTGGGAGGAAGGGTGGTAGGGGTAAGAGGGAAGGTGGCATAAAAGGAGGGGATAAATGAAACAAAAAAAATTAGGGAAAACCATGAATCCATTAGGGAATATAATATAAACCATAAATTTCATTTATCACAAGCTTGGCCTCATTCAAGATACACGCTTTATTTGCTTGCAAATCAACTTCCACATTGTGAACTTTGAGGATGTGATAGAGATGATTTGAATGGAAGGAGTCAAGAATGATTTTGATTCTTTGAAGAACCTAAGCCAAATAGTTTTCCTTTAGACTACTTTCATTAATGAGATATTGGATTAGGATTAGAGAGTCTCCAAGAATGACAATGTCAGCGATAACTCTATCTTTGACAATGCATAATCCCCGAAGGAGGCCATACATCCAAACCTAATTGTTTGTTCTCTTTACCAATCCCCAAGCATACTTAATTTTGATAATTCCAGTGGGATCAATGAGAATCCATCCCACTCCTACCACCCCTATATTTTTCTTGGAGTCCCCATCAAAATGAATAATTCATTTTTCTTGCCATTTTTTCCAATCTAGCAACTCTTCGGAAGAGAAACGAAGTTTCCAATTCGGGAAGACCCCTTTGGGAGTAAAATTAGAATAAGCTCAAGGGGAGAGAGAGAGTTGACCCATTTAACTTCAAGACCGTCAAGAGAAGAGTCCATCTATATTGTGTTGAGCTCTAAACAAAAGGAAAGGGATTTCATATTTGTAGAATTAGCAAAGGATCAAGATGATTAAAAATGGCCGCGTTGTGGGTGAGCTCAATTTTCCAACATATGTAATTAAGAAGATAAATCTAAACAAACTTGAAGGAAGATATGGTCTGAAGGTTTACTAGGTAATGGTTGTGCCATGATGAAATAAAGTGTTGAATACTGGAGGGCCATCAGAGCTAAATACTCAAAGGACCCAGAGCTATGGACCAAACTGCCCTCACAAAAGGACAATTAAAAAAGAGATGGGGAATTGTTTCTCTTGCTTTGCACAAAGAGTGCATCTGGAACGGTGCGAAATGCCTTTTTTCCTGAGGTTTTATGAAGTCATGATGTTTTTACGAAATGCCTGAAATGATGTTTTTACAAAACTTTAGTTGATAATAAGGATTTCCAACTTGGTGATTTAGTATTGAAATGGGACAAAGCTCATTGGGTAAAGGGAAAATGCACCAAATTTAAATACTTCTAAGTAGGCATGTTACAAATTAATGAAAATATTTGCAATCATTGGAGGGGGGGTTAGAAGGTCTCCACTAGTGAATGGTCAAAACATGAAGAATGTTTTTGCGTATTTTCATATAAATTTTTGTTTACTTCTATAAATATTGCAAATGTTTCACCTTTTATTTTAATTGTCTGAAATTTAGTTGAAAGTTATTTTGGTTCCATTGCTATTAATTTAGTTTTAAATTCTCTATAGAGATTTTGATTGTAGGTTGTTGTAGTAGAAATTAATTCTAGTTAAACTACTCAAAAATATTAAGGACTTATGTTTGAAATTTGTTTATGACAATATGAACTTCATCCACAATTATCTTTTGCAATGATGAACATTTATACTTGAAAAATATTACCTTTTAAAGTTTGATTTTTGGAGAATTACTCTTTTATTAATTTTATTTGAACTTCTCTTACTAAAAAGTTTAAAGTAATTTTTAAAATGACTAGAAGTGTCGTCCTATGTGCCACTATCATCACAAATGTCGTAAAGCAAAAAAAGATGTGTAAACTCATTCACCATGAATTATATGTTCAATACATCCTTGAAGAGATGGAGAACTAATGTCTTGAAGCAATTCTGGAATAAACTTGTGAAAAACCCTAATTTGAAAGACCAATGCTACTTTTAGTAGGCAAATCTGTGCTGGTAACCTTTTGTCTAACTAGTGTCTAGCATTGACAGCGTGACTTTTGATAGGAAAATCCGCGCTGTTCCTCTTCATGCAGTTTCTCCAAAAATGGAGCAGAAGTTTCTCTTACTAGAGGCCTTAAGAACAACAAGGTGGTAGTTGTTGGACGAAGATATGGTCGAGTACTCCAATTTAGAGCCCTTGATCCTACCTTTAGGGATCTTACCTTTGAGATAAGGACCTTATTCCCCCTTTGGTGGATCTCTAACTCCCTCTCCCTCACTATAAATCTGTTCTTCACTTTCCTTAATGGGTTGGTCATTGTTGGTTGCCATTCTTCTGCTCAATTATGCTTAGATGTTGCCATTTTGGTGAGAGAGGAAAGGGGAGCTTGTTAAGTTTGGCTTGGACTTGGAACCATCCTGATGTAGGCCTTCAACATCAAGGTACCAGTTGTATGGTTCCCTATGTAATTTAATCATTAATACAAATCATGCTTTACTTCCCATAAGCTTGTATGCGATGGTTTTCTTAGTACAATACTCCTTGATTTGTTGTATAACTTATATTGGAATGCATATGCTATGATCTCTCTTGTTGTTGTATTTTGATGTCTCTTGCAGGTATTTAGACACAAGGAATAGCGAGGAGTGAGCCTGGGAGGTAAGAGATCGAGATCATCATCAAAGGTCAAGCGCATAGGAGAGAGGTAGGCCATCTCCCTTTGTCATTTGTCATTCTGATCTAGGTTAGGGAAGTTTGCTTGTTTTGTCACAGTTGTTACTAGACCCACACATTGGGCTAAAGGGATTGCTTCTAACTGAGAAGGGATTGCCTGGTTAACAGATTGGCGAATGCACTCGGGAGGCCTACACCTTTTTCATCCTCCTTTCATTTATTTCCTTCTCATTAAGTTTGGCCAGCGATTGAATTTCCCTTTATTTTGATTGATTTTCAGTCTGTACTCTGAATTGCTGGTGTCTTAATATATCAGGTCTAGAGTTTCTTCATGAGTCTTTCTTGTTTTTCCTAAAATTTCCTCGCTCAACACATATTTTATTAGTGTCAGTCATGTTGATAGTGCTTGTTTTTCCTTATACAGTCATGTTGAAAACCATGTCTTCCACTCTTTACCCACGCTGAATACCAACACAGGTTTTGCTATGAAAAGTAGTGCTACCAGCACGGGTTTTGCTATGACAAGTAGCACTGATGACCCTGTCAGCATGAGTTTTTCTATATGTGAGAATTTTTAGGGTTTCTACTGAAAACTCTAATGTGTCTTGGTCTCTGAGTTCATCTCCATGCTCTGTGTGTAGTATATTCTGTTTGTTTGCTTTCAATTTATTTGTGGTGTGAAAAAGTCAATCCTGTCCTTTAAGTGGTAAAAGTGAAATTTCGATTGAGTTTTTGATGTTTTGAGTCAATTAAAATCATTGTTTGCTACTTGTATGATTGGGAAAATACTAATATGATATTGGTTGAGCATTAGTATTTCTTTGACAATCATAAAAGAATTTGATCTTGCATTTATTTAGTTTTCATTTCAAAAATTTACATTTCGTAGAAGTGCATTAGATTAGTTGCATTGAAAAGCTATTTTTTTGAGATTCATCATTGAAAATAGATCACATTTTTTGGTGATTCAAAGCTAAAGAGTGCATTACGTGTATTAAATAATTCAAAACGAAAAGAAAAGCATAATTTATATAAGCGCATCTTAGGAAAAGTGAAAATCATTTTTACTTTTTGGCATTGCATTTGGAAAGTGAAAAGTAAAAAACTAGTTGAGGTCACTTTGTTTGTTGCATTACTACTTGTTACATCATTGTTTGAAATCTCTCCCCTTACTAGTTTAGCTTTCATCGAATTGGAAATAATAATTTTCTCATATAGTTGCATCTTAGGTGTTAAGGTGAAATCACTTTGAGCCATTAAATTCAAAAGTAATTCAAGATAAAATTAAAATTTACTTCAATTAACGTAAGGAGCATTTGGAACTTAACACAAACATTTAGATGTCTAAGATAGATACGTGTTTCGACATCTACAAACCTAGAAGTTGTCGTTATCTTCCAGCGTTGTATCTCGAGGGTGATATCCCGTTCCATGTATGGAAGTATATATGATCATTCTCCAGTACTTTTGGGTATATCAGAGGTGCTCCACGTATGGAAAGTATATGGGAATTCTCTCATTGAATGATTACACATTAGACATCACTAAAACATACTTGTGCTCCCCGTACCATTGTGTATATATTGGGAGACCCCACTAGGTTGCTATCCTTTAGCCACAGGTAACCGAGTCAATCGCCTTGTAAACATGATACACCGAACACAACATTTAGGAAGATTACCTGCTTGTACTTCTTGGTTCGCTAGGAGGTATTTTGTAGTTCACAGATACCTGGCACTTTTTCCTAGTTTTACCCCTTTTTTGATTTTGTTTTGTTAATTTCTAAAATAAATTAATTGACCATGGAAAAACATCCCTCTTGTGGAAATACTCCTCAATAGATCTTAGGTTGAGACTAATGGCAACAGTTCCTGAGTTCACCAACCAAGGAAACCCCTCTAATGGGAATCATAGTCCTTTTCCTTCTTTTGGAAATGTTGGTGCTCCCTATATAGCAACGTTTTCCCTTCCTGGTTTTACCATTGGTTTGCCAGTTTGGTTATTTTCGACCCCTATGGTTCTGAATGTCCAAAATTCTCCTCAACCAAGATCTCCTCCACATGAACAATATCAACCTCCATTTGATCCTAAAGTTGAATCTTTTCCTTCTTCGCTTGTTCAGTCTTCTTCCTCTTCATCTGGTGAAATCCTACAAGTTAGTAACTAGGTGGATAAGAAGAAGAAGAAGAGAAGGAAGATTAAGAAGAAGAAAAATAAGCAAGGGGCCAACCAAGAAGCCATTGCTATCGATGTAGTTGATGTTAAGAAACATTCCAATCACCCCGTAAAGTGAAATTCCCTTGCAAGCTTTGCAAGGGTGACCATCTTCTTTGATAATGTCCTAGTATTCCCAAGATATTAGAAGTGTGGTCCACAGGTTCATATAAACTTTTGTCACCAGACTATGGAGATCATGCTGGTGATAAACCTAGTGATAGTAAAACCCATGGAAAAAGGGAAAATTTAAATTTGTCTGTAGGTTGTGTGAAGGGAATTATCTTATTCACCTTTTTCCTTGTATGGATGAAGCCTCGAAAGTGTTGGATAACCTTACAAATTCCCAGCCTAATCTCCTAGCTGGTTATCAAAAGCTTTCCTCTGACCCTCCATTAGTTGATCAGGTGATTGATTAGAACTCATCTTTGATCAATCCCACTCTCTCTAAAAGTGAATCTCATGAGTCCATTTCCAACCAACCATTGATTGAGGGAATGGTTGAATCGATTCCACCTTCAGGTGATCACACCTTTCCTATAGAGAGTGAACCTCATATCGCTCAAGTTCTTCTTGTTTATTCAGATTCCAAAGAATTAGGGGGAAATACTCTTGTTCCCATGATACAAGGGGATGATCCTCCTATTCCCACGATCCAAGGGGGTGATACTCCTATTCTTGTAACACAAGGGGGAAATTCTCCCATTCTGATGGCACCCACTTCAAGTTGTTTAGTTACTTTCTTTGATTGGAGTCGATTGTAAGGATATTGTCTTCCTTCTTATGTGCCTTTTCAGATCATAGTACATGCTTATAATATACTCGTACTTTTCACAATCATAGATGAAGGCGTGTCTGTTAGTATTCTATATTCAACTACTTGGCAAGCTTTAGGTTCTCCACAACTTGTGCCCATTACCCAAAATTTATTAGCTTTTAACAAAGGAACCAATCAATTGTTAGGGATACCTCCTAAGTTTTCTATTATTATGGGAGGAAAAATCATCTACCTCGACGTGATGGTTATCCAAGGCCCTTTGGATTTTAATTTACTCCTTGGTCGTGACTATGTTTATGTCATGGGAGCTCTTGTCTCTTCTCTCTTCATGTCATATGTTTCCTGCATGAAGGAAGAATTGTAGCCATTGATCAAATTTTGTTTGTTGGTCCTAATATGGCTCCCGATCAACCATATTCCCTAAATGGTCCATCTATGCAAATGGTATCACCCATGCCATAGGTTAATTATGTGACCACCTGTTCCATGTCTGTGTCTATTGATGATCTAGTAAGTGATATAGTGCATTAGTTAATGGGAACATTGGAACCCGATCTTTCCATGAGATCCCATGACAGGTATCCCTTCCAGAGTGTTGTTCTCCCATCCAATGAGAACCTCTTAGAAGCCATGGTCTCTTATAGGTCGTAATCAAGGTGCCATGAGGAAAATGATTTTACCATGTCAACCTTGTTAAAAAATGAAATAGGTCCCCATGAAGATAGTTCTTTTACTATGTCAACCTCATTAAAAAATGAAACAGGTTCTCATGAGGATAGTTATTTTTCAACGTTGTTAAAAAAAAATAGGTTCCCATGAGGATAGCTCTTTTACTATGTTAACCTCATTAAAAAATGAAATAAAATCCATCTATCTCAACGTGATGGTTTTATAAGGCCCTTTGGATTTTAATTTACTCCTTGGCCATGGCTATGTTTATGTCATGGGAGGTCTTGTCTCTTCTCTCTTTCATTTCATATGTTTCCTGCATGAAGGAAGAATTGTAGCCATCGATCGGATTTCATTTGTTGGTCCTAATATGGCTCTCGATCAACCATATTCTCTAAATGGTCCATCTATGAAAGTGTTATCACCCCCACTTTAGGTTAATTATGTGGCCACCTATTCCATGCCCGCGCCTACTGACGATCTAGTAAGTGATATAGTGCATCAGGTAATGGGAACATTGGAACTCGATTTTTCCATGATATCTCATGATAGGTATCCCTTCCAGAGTGTTGTTCTTCCATCCGATGAGAACCTCTTAGAATCCATGGTCTCTTATAGGTCGTAATCAAGGTGCCATGATGATATTTCTTTTACTATGTCAACCTCGTTAAAAAATGAAATAGGTCCCCATGAGGATAGTTAATTTACTATGTCAACCTCATTAAAAAATGAAATAGGTTCCCATGAGGATATTTCTTTTTCAAACTCGTTAAAAAATAGAATAGGTTCCCATGAGGATAATTCTTTTACTATGTCAACCTTGTTAAAAAATGAAATAATTCCCCACGAGGATATTTCTTTTACTATGTCAACCTCATTAAAAAATGAAATAAGTCCCTATGAGCATGGTTATTTTCCCTGGTCAAGCTAGTTAAAAAATGAAACAAATCCCCTTCCAATTTGAGTCTTTGTTTAGATCTCGCAAATTCCCAGTCGAGTCTTTCACTTGATCTCGTAAATGATCCTTCATTCCATCCACCTGTTAGTAACTAATAGTCTACTCAGGTGAATGAAATGAAGATTGGAGGGTATGTACCTCAAATTGAGTCATTATGTTGGGGGCACGAAAACTCATATCAAGCATAGTTTGTCTTCGTTTCAAGATCGTGTAAAAATGAAACTAAATCCAAGCATAGTTTTTTCTCATGTTTCAAGCTTGTGAAAAAATGAAACCATTTTCAAGTATCCTCAAGCATAGTCTCCCATGTTTCAAGCTTGTGTAAAAATGAAACCATTTCCCTTTTTACCTCTCGTGATTGCTAATTTATCATCATTTTTTTGCTAGATGAGCCTCAGTTTTTTCCTTTCCATCGTCACTATCTCTTTGGCCGATCATATGCTTTCATTTGGTTGTTTTACCCTTGCCTGAGGAACATATGCCATGAACTATGGTCTTATAAGCCAGCCCTCGTACCCTTATGTGTTCTGAGCAGTTCCACCATAACTGGAACCAATTGTTATCCTTTTATACCACTCGTTTCTCCAGGAGGAGTCCTCTTTCAACCTATTTTCAGACTCCAAAAATATGAAAAGATTGCCAAGCACTTGTCTTTTCGAACTCGTAAAAGTAAATGAAAATACATCTACTCAATATAAGTTTAACCCTTTTCTGGACTAAGATAGACTATTGTACAAAAAATTAATACCTTAGTCGAACATGGCTAAGAGGTTCTCTTGAATATTATTTTCTACCTTTTCGGATTCGAGAGACTATCTACAAAAAGGGACCTTTGGAGTTTTATTTTCCGCCTCTTTTTCAAACTCTCTAAACATGAAAAAGATGTTGAGTTACCCCTTTGTCAGACTCGTAAAACTTAAATGACACAGGACTTGTCAC
This sequence comes from Pinus taeda, assembly GCA_000404065.3. Classification (NCBI taxonomy): domain Eukaryota; kingdom Viridiplantae; phylum Streptophyta; class Pinopsida; order Pinales; family Pinaceae; genus Pinus; species Pinus taeda. Next base: position 10,445 of record APFE030151240.1, on the reverse strand, counting down.
CATGAAGAGACAGAGTTAGTCCTTCCTAGGGCTCGTTAAACTTACTAGGATGGATTCACCCGAAGGATGAACTTATACGACAAGCATATGGTATCCTTTTCAAGATTATGATTCAAAATAAAGAGGTACTTGCTAACGATAGTGGGGAAAAATGGAAGTAAACATCTCTTATATTTTGGGTAAAGGCAACATGTCTCTCTTGAACATGACACTCATTTGCATCTCGTGTCGAGTTTGGGATATCCTCTCCTCGCCACTTACCTTCCTAAGTTTTGGAAATCTATTTGCCTTTGATTCGATCACCCATGTTTTCACCATGACCTCTAATCCCATTTCGCGTCAAATGTTGCCAAACTCCGGAGTCCTGTCATCGATATGTTCAAGAGAAGTCCTATTTGGAAAGTCAAACTTCCTATACTATGTGGCCCTCTCTACAACAATCCTGAATCACTCCTATCATTTTGAGATATCCTATGTTTCGTGTCCCTGATCGGGCAAACATTATGGCCCTCCTTCGATGGATCACTTCCTGTCGACTTCAGCTAATTAATCAAGAAGTTGATTTAGAAATGCCCTTTCAGTACCTTGGAGCTTGCATGTATCAATGGCAAGTTCTTCGTGTTCTATGACAGGATAACATCATTGTACTTCGATCGAATGATTCAACAAGTGTTCGACTTTAGCTCACATATTCACACTTGTAGATTGTACTGATGTACCTTGGGGGCCATTGTCATTATTGGTGGTTTCTCTCGCACATGTTAACTATTTACATTATTGATCGGTAATCAGGTGGTTTCTACCACGTTCGACGTCAACACATCTATTCACATGGTTAGATTCGTACTTTGATCGGGATAGAGATGAAGACCCTGGATCTCATCTATTAAAATCCAGGTTGCAAGGAGTTATTGAGTATTCATGATTGTATACATGATCCTTTTCATATGGATGGCTATGCCCATGCCGTGGATCCATATACATGAACCTTTTCAGACGGATGGCTGTGTCGATACTGTGGATTCATGTATTATATTTTGATTCCTATTCAGATGTATTATCAGGCATATGTATATATCAGAGATATCATATGTTGTATCATGTTTGATTTGCAGGTCTCCTGATAATGGTATTCCAAGCTCCTTGTCTTAACTGATAAAGCACTTCAACCATCACTTCCTGTTCATATTTCATGTTTTAGGGGGCATCTGTCACACAGTAGTTTGTCACATTCCCAACTCTATACCTGAAGTGTCATCCTTTGTGCCATTGTCATCACAAATTTCGTAAAGTGATAAAAGCTGTGTAAACTCATTCACCATGAATTATATGCTTAATACATCCCTGGAGAGATGGAGAACTAATGTCTTGAAGTAGTTCTAGAAAAACTTGTGCAAAACCTTAATTTGAAAGACCAATGCTTATTTTAGTAGGAAATCAGTGCTGGTAACCTTTTGTCTAACTAGTGTCTAGTGCTTGCAACATGACTTTTGATAGGAAAATCCGCGCTGGTACTCTTTAGGCAGTTTCTCCAAAAATGGAGCAGAATATTCTCTTACTAGAATCCTCGAGAACGACGAGTTGGTAGTTGTTGGACGAAGATATGGTTGAGTACTCCCATTTAGATCCCTTGATCATACCTTTAGGGATCTTACCTTTGGGATAAGGACCTTCTTCCCCATTTGGTGGATCTCTAACTCCCTCTCCCTCAATATAAATCCATTCTTCACTTTCCTCAATGGGTTGGTCATTGCTGGTTGCCATTCTTTTGGTCAATTGTGCTTAGATGCTGCCATTTTGGTGAGAGAGGAAAGGAGAGCTTGTTAAATTTTGCTTGGACTTGGAATCATCCTGAAGGAGGCCTTCAACATCAAGGTACTAGTTGTATGATTCCCTCTTTAACTTAACCATTAATACAAAGCATGTTATACTTCCCATAAGCTTGTTTGTGATGGTTTTCTTAGTACAATACTCCTTGATTTGTTGTATAACTTATATTGGAATGCATATTATATGATCTCTCTTGTTGTTGTATTTTGATCTCTCTTGCAGGTATTCGGATGCAAGGAATAGCGAGGAGTGATCCTGGGAGCTAAGGGATTGAGATCATCATCAAAGGTCGAGCGCATAAGAGAGAGGTAGACCATCTCCATTTGTCATTTGTCATTATGATCTAGGTTAGGGAAGTTTTCTTGTTTTGCCACAGTTGTTACTAGACCCACACATTGGGCTAGAGGGATCGCTTCTATCCATAGAAGGGATTCCTGTTTTGCCACAGTTGTTACTAGACCCACACATTGGGCTAGAGGGATCGCTTCTATCCATAGAAGGGATTGCCTGGTTAACAGTTTGGTAATCAAAGTAACGTCTATATCACCTGAATTTCTATCACTCAATATTCATATGAAAAGTCAAAAGGGTGAACAAAATGTTATGTAAAATAAATAGGAACTTGAAATCACTCTAAGTAGTGTGACAAGTACAAGCAAACTTGTCGGGGCTATGAAAACTTGTTGGCAATGGGGCCATCCTTATATGATACTACGCAATTTGCATTGGGGTTATGGGCACTTGTGGCTAGCAAAGAAATGCCATATAATAAGGAGATGAATAATGAAAGTGTGCAAACATTACTTGGTAGAAAATACACGGGGCTTTTGGATTATTAGGTTAACCGATTTATATAGATCTTAAATTTAACTAATACAATGAAATCTATAAAAATAATATTGAGTTATAAGTACTTCGAATCGATAACTTATTCTTTACATGTATTAGCTAGTATAACAAATTCACCTAATTTTAAAAAATCATAGAAGTTGAATACTAATGTTTCATTTTTTAGATATAAAGGTTACCCTATATCAGTAATGGCATAGATAATTGGTTCTCCTAGTTAGTTGTCGACTATTATAGCCCACACAACAACCACCCCTTATTTTATGATTCCTTCATTAAATAGTGTGGAACCTTAAACTTTTTCTTTGTTTTCTACATTTTTTAGGTTTATAATAGTTTATTTTTTATCTTACCAAGTTTGTACATATTTCACTTTATTTTATTCATCTTGTTCGATTAATTTTTAAGGTTTTTATAAGTTGTTCATAGTTTTTTTAATGGCATTTATTCAAAATAATTTTAATATCCCTTAATCCAATTTAATTTCCATTTGCTTTGTAAAATTCCTAAAATATATAAGGAAAAGTCATTACTGAGTATGAATATTTAGCACCAATATCTATAACATGTGTTAGCTATATATCTAGATTTCAGTGTCATGTATCTAAATTTGGATGTTATTCAAATAAATTTATTTGAGGAAGGTAGATATGAACTTAACATATCTAGATCCAAATGAATCCCATATTGTTGTTATTTTAATTCATTAGATGTCAAGATGTTGGATATCTAAATCTGAAATTTCTTTCCTTAAGTATTTATGACTTTTCATTTAACACTAGGAAATATGTGATTTGAAATTTTCAAAGGTTTCATGTGCATTATTCCACATGGAATTTATTTGAGGAGGTATGAGGATATGGTGTAACTCTCTCCTCCCACATCTACCCAAGTAATCGGTTAACTGGGGTAAACATGTGATGAGAGGCTACTATGATGGGATTCAACCTCCTATGTGACCTTAAGGAAGTGGAATCGACAGAAACACAACTTACAGGCTTTCAACAACAACAAAAAGACTCTTAGGAGCCATCCAAACCTTTCTAAAAACCCGCCTCTGAGTCCTACTGAGTTTTTTGACCAATTAACCTCTGGACTCTCCCATGCTATGGGCATGACAATGTCCAGGAGGCTCTGGATGCTCCCATGACATGGCATGCCAACATCTAGGGATTATTTTTCTTAGTTCTGTGCTAATGGGCTTAGTTCTGTGCTAATGTCCCCAAGATTTGAGCCACTTTTTCAGGCCCAGAGCCCAGGTCACTGCCCAAAATTCATTAACACCTTCACAACATAAATATAACAAGTAAATGATGATGTAAATGCAATTATTTGAACAAGCCTTTGACTGGACCCCTACTAGACATGACAAACATTTCGTCAAACATATCACAAATATGTAATCTACAGGTGTAAACAACATATTTAAGCATAGGGGTCTCATACTTATATGAGATTCGTTATGAAGCATTTCTCCCTTATATCATTAGCTGCATTATCATCTATTAGGTCATAGATACATTTTTCTTTCATTTACAAGTTAAAACATGAGGAGATCCATACATCATCATTGTCAGAATACATGCTGATAACAAACAAGATAACAACAGAAATACCATGAATACATCAACCATAGAATCCAAATGTAAACCAATACATTTACACATGAAAATCCAGGGAATGAATTTCTCATTAATTAATCTAGAAACCAACTGGGGATGGGACTACCACGTTCCACCCGACCATATATTGGGTGAGCCAAATCTCTCTTTAGCTAATCACCCTTGTGCCATATTCCAAGCATAAATGTGGGAATCATAACCAACCAAAAAGAACCAAACAAGCATGAATCCTACCAGAGTTCTTCACCTACACTGATAGGAATTTTAGTGCCTCCTAGTCTCTCATGCTTTACCGTAATCCCTAGTCTAATCCAGGGATCAATAGGCCCTACACTGAGATCCACTCTCTAAGCTTTTCCATACATCCCATCACAGGACTACTAGGCCCAACGGAGAGAAATCCAACTCTTGGGATTTATTGTATATCCCACCATTTACAGGCAAGGATTCCTAGGCCCATCGAGGCACACAATCCTGACTCTACCACAACCCACAATCTAGCTTAGGGCTTACTAGGCCAGTGTCTTTACCATGATCCATAGTCTGGTTCAGGGGCCACTAGGCCATGTGTTTTCCATTTTGGAGATCCACCTCACTCCTCTTCGAATCCATTCAGAAATCCAACTCAACCAAAATATCATAACCCATCTCATCAAGGTTATTAAAAAATGGCAAGGCTAGGCTAAAAAAACTGTCACACTTGGAAAAAACCATGCCATGATAGAAAAAAACCACATGCAATACCATGCATGCCAAATCTAGAAAGGAAATCACACATGCAAACCAATACCTGCAAATAATCCTTCTATAGCTGCTTGATCTCACTCTTCCTTGCTTGCTCCTTCCTTCATCTTGCCTTCTTTTCCTTTTCTTGATCCAATGCAAAACCTGAGCAAAAACATGGTAACTGATCCTAATAAATATTTTTATTAATGAGGCCTCTATTTTCCTTCATTTACCTCCTCACATGCAACCTGTGACCTTTCACCTTCCCTTTCTCCTAATTTCCATTATTTTCATAAAATAAATGCCAGTTTGTGCCAATTGTCTTTCCAAATGCCTTAACCATTGTCTTTGCCAAATTCCTTTAGCCATAATAACCGAAATAAACACCCACTAGGATGTTTTCCCACGATTCATCTTGGAATATGTGTCCCATCAACCGTGGTTATTATATATATTTTTACATGAATTTTTAACTAGGGATGTTACAGAACCCTCCCCCTTGGGGAAACACCGTCCTCGGTGTTCAATGACACCTATAACCAACAAGACTTTTTAAAACAAAACATACTACCCATGGTGCTTTATAACACAACTCGTTGCAATATTTATAATGACATCTTCCTGAAACATGAAAATCATACCGTTTATTGGAGCTTTATAACACATATCATTACACTATTTACAATAACAACCAGATATACTTATACACATTTGCTTCAACCAGAAAATAACCATTTTGTCTATGGAGCTTTATAAATCCGGATCGATACATTATTTACAATGATATACACATATACACATATGCACATTCACTTAACCAAAAAAAAAGGATGTGATGCCTGCATACACAAAAAGGGAATCCAAAGGCTCACACCTCCACCCTCAAAGTATTACCAAGATTCACCTCCTTCGCAAGAAGTCTAAAACCCACTACAAGGTTAAATTTTCATCCAATGTCCAGCGCTATAATCATGCATCACTTGTCCTCTTAGTGAGTGGTTACCAACTCATTGTTCTAGGGCACACTCCCAATGTGCATTTGATCCCATATGGAAGTGCTAATGACCAAAAAAAATATATCCCCGACCTTCCCTTCTCTGCTACACAGTCCCTCAGGCAATCCTTTCCCCTACTTCCATGCAGTCACACACATTCCAAGTTCTGCTGGCACCCTCATCTTGGATAGTCCATCCCTTGGCAAGGCTTCCTTGCATCGGAAGATACAAAAAAACCAAGGCATATCACTCCCTTAAAACCATCATACCAGTCATAGCATGCTCATGGAAATCAATGGACACTATTTGGTACTAGTGTCCCATAATGGCCCTGCTCTTGAAGTGTTTTACCAACATACTGCTACATGTTCCAATTCCTCTCATTGACGTTGCTAATTCTTATAGTCAGTTTCAACAACCCCACCGGGCATTTCATGCTTTCTTGTACCAAGCACATAATTTCCATTAGATTCAAAATAGATTGAAATAACTTCAAATCATACCTCATTGGTGGCTTGTCAACAAGGTGCACTTGAAATTATGTTCACTTCCTGTAACAACGAGTCAAACTAACATTTTTTTTACCAAATCATCATGTATAAACATATCACGTTAGGTTAGCTCAAAACAAAACCATCATAGATGAAAATCATAAATCACATGCAAACATCATAAACCAAAATAATAGATCACATGTAATCATCATAGACCAGAACCATAAATCACATGCATAATAAAAATGAAATGAAATACTTATACTTATCCTTTAATTAATCCTTAGCTTCTACCTTCATCCTTATTCCATACGCACTCCGGATTAGTTGCCACACCTGACAAACATCCAGTTCCTTCTCCTCAACCAGGTGCACATACACATAGTGTGCATCACACACATATGACCACACACACCATACAACACCATGCAATAACCGCACCTACACCTGACATACGACACATACACCTACACCCAATGTACAACACATCACGATACATACACCTACATTCGGTGTACACCACAACACAATACATACACCTACACCCGATGCACAACACAATACATATATGTACACATAGTACAACACAAAAAATACACCTATCAGGATACAATGACTACACAATGCACATACATAGTACTGCATGCCCGCAACACAATATGTATGACATGCACACAATACCACATGTATACCAGTACCACATGTACAACAAGTACACAATGCCACCTGTATGTAGCACGACCTGCACAACATGCGCACAAAATCACATGTACACAACACCACCTGCACAATGTGTACACAACACCATATGTACGCCACAACACCTGTACAATGTGTACACAATACCACATGTACACAATGCCCCTTGCACGACATGTACATAGTGCGACATGCATGACATGCACATATCACCACGTACACATGGCACCACATGTACAACATGTACACAACACTACGTGCACACAACACCACATGTACAATCATGCATACAACACCATATGTACATAACATTGCATATACAACATGTACATAGCACCATCTATACCCAACATTGCATATGTAATATTCACACAACACTATCTGTACCACCCTCTACATAACACTGCATAAACAACATGTACACACACTATATATACACAACAACGCATGTGCACAACATCACAGATGCAACACATACAACACATACAACATATACAACATATGCATAACAGTAGTACCACACATCCAAAACCACATTGTCTCTACCAGGCAACCTTGCTTGTAATGTTTCTCTGCCATCCATGCTTATCCTAGCATGTTGCGGATCACGTTGTTTTCATTCCGCTGATGTATCTCTCAACATTAGCCTTTCCATAACATAAACATAGACATAGTATAATAGCATAATATCAATTCATATACAAATGATATTGACTTCAGATATCTTCCAGGCTACTTTTCCCACTTGATTCCTCATGAACCAAGAATCTCTTCATTCCATTAACCTACATAAGAAATCATTCTTCCACAAGAATGATCCCTGATGACCCTACCAGATAGTGACATAGATATATACATATGTATAAACCTTAGCATAAGCAATCATGATCCTATCAGAAAATGACATACATACACACATACATACGTATATAAACATTTGCATAATCATATTCACAACATAATTACTAGATAGCATACGATCAAGGTTAAGAGAACTCTCTTTATCTATGCGCACCATACATAACATTAAGAACAATCGTTGCCAACATAGAGAAGGCATATGATGCCTCAGATCCATTTACTTCACCTTTCTTATTACCTTTCTAATTATTGTATTTCCACTCTCCATTTACGCTAGTGGATTGAACCAATCCAATTGTTTGTCATACTCTTGCCTTCAACTTCCCTTACTCATGCATCAAGCTTCATTCAGGTCTTACCTTACCTGTTGGGTACCACACAACTCTCCCCAAGCTCCATTAGCTTTCTCCTTTCCCAAACAATTCCCAAGAATCAAAACATAAAAGACAAGAGCAAGAACAATAAAAAGAAAACCATGAAAAGCCAATAACAATACAACAGATGAAACAAAGTGGTATGGACATACACTAGACATAAAAAAACCGCAATCAAGCACAATAAGTCACCAAAAGACCAAAAGCACAAGACTGAAAATAGACACCATGACTCAATCCCCAAGTTTCCTAGGGAAAGTTCATCCCAAGCCTTCTTCAAGATTTCATAGCAATCTCCTTTTCCATGCAATCCCTTGCATCATAATGCTATAAACACATAATTGTCAGTGCTTAAATAAACATAACAATACACCAGTTACCTTATCTTGTTGTGCCAAGTACGCTGCCTTGCAACTGAACAAATCCATGCCATATCTCAAGGGACTCCAATTCCCTTGACAGATCCACATGTAACTAAAGACTAGCTAATATCCCTGTCAAATACATGTTCATGAATCTAACACATACCCACAAAATGTCAGACGAGATCAAGGTTAAGAATACTTCTTGTATACAAACCACTTGTTCATTTGGAATTAGGGTTTACAAACATAGCCAAAGGCATTCTTACCCAATTCCTTTCTTTTACCTTTTTACTTTGTTGCAATTGAGTCTTACTATGTATTGTCACATCACCCAACTATTTGTTATATAAACACATCAACTATTACCTTGTTAGGCTAATACCAAACATGTTTCCTTGCAACTACTCACACATGTTGATCACATGTTCCAAAGATCAAGATAATGTATATATTAATTTGAAATCAACCTTTACCAATTCTAACACCCATTTCATAATCAACCATCAACTCACATTCATTATTCATAATACATAATACCACAACTATAACCTACTTACATTCAAGTACATATCAATTGTCTCAACACATATGTGTTAGTACAACCAACTTAAAACAATATCATTTCTTCATGCAAACACATACTCATATTATGAAATTCATCAAATATTCAACCAACTTGCAAACATACCGTGTTATATAAATAAACTAGATGGCATAATAGACACCAAACACTCAAACACCAAATAGATGACACAATCAAATGTTCAAGCAAAAAGTAGATGACATAATCAAGATCATACCTTAATGTCTCTCATGGGAGGCTATCTTGTCTGCACAATTAAGCTATATTAGCACGATATAGCTTCACAACATATCAACTCAACAAAAATAAGGTCACGATATCCATAACAATAACTAGATAACATGTTCACATCGTAAGCTCATAAACGATTATCATTCATACATAATAATCACATCCGCACAGTCAATCTTGATTAGTATGACATAATATCACAATATATTATCTCATACTTGAATGTCATAACCCTAACCATTTGCATAGACCAATCCAAGTTAGTGTGATACATATAACATCAAGATATTAATGCCATAACCCTAATCATCATTTAACTAACACATAACAACAATGAGTTCACATATAACATGCTCATCAACAACATATAACATAGTCATCATGCTATCTACAAGTTAACATATAACATATTCATGAACGACATATAAAATAATCATCAAGTTAACTAACATAAAAAAACAACAACGATGCATATAACAAAGTTACTATCATTCATGACTATCCAACACATGTGCATATGGCTACACTAATCAACTAGCATCTATCACAAATGCAACCATAACATCAATAGAATGAAAGGCATACACATTAGCATCTGAAATGTGATAAGAACTTGATATCTACATATAGGAACCAAAAACTTCTTCCTTATTGTGTACTATTCTTCCTTGATCACCTGTGCTTTGAAACCATGTAGAATTTTCTCTACAAATTAGCTAGTTCATTGATATCATGTAGAAATTTCACTTGCAGATCAAACTGATATATGCAATGTACTAAAGCATAATACTAGATCTACATCTACCATAAACTTTG
>APFE030151239.1:0-45796 GCA_000404065.3 Pinus taeda | reverse complement strand
TTCTCAATCTCTATCTTTCCACTGCTCACCATCTTCTTTCACCACCAGAATCGATCTCACAGATCTCCCACTAAACAGGGTCTACCACAAGCCCGAGTGAAACCCCTCAGCAACAAAGGCGTCCCCTTGAAGAAAAAATAGCTCTAATTCCAAATGTAGGTTTTAACCCTGTACAGAAATTACCTACATACGAATTCTAAAACACAGAAAAATAAACAATGCGAGAGCATAACACATAAAACACATATACATAGAGATTTTCCTACTATATCCCAAAACCGGGACTACCAGCTTGATTTTTCATTATGTTCCTTTCAATGTTACAATACATATTTATACATGCCAATGCATCCAACACCATGGACCGTAAACCATCGCATCCAATACCATGGACCGAAAACCATCGCGTCCAATACCATGGACCGAAAACCATCACGTCCAAAAAACATGTGTGAAAATCATGCACAAAACCATAGGTGGGTCTGCCCAACCTAACATAGGGTCAAAAGCCAAAAATTTTTGGGGCATTGCCCTGGACCCCATAAAGTGGGGTTACGGGTGCCCTTCAAACCCCCTGTTAACTACGTGGAAAGAATATAATACAACCCAACATTATCTTATTTTCCTTTGCTTATGAGCACACAATTGTTGTAGTTCTTCTGGAGAAAAATGACCAGGGCTATGAACAACCCATTGCTTTCTTTAGCAAAGCCCTAAGAGATGCCCCCTTGAAATACAATATAATGGAAAAACAAGCCTTGGCTTTAGTCCAATCCATTAATGACTTCAGGGTATACATTTTATACTCTCATATAGTGGCCTATGGTCCCAATTCAGTAGTTAAAGACATCCTCACTTAGTGTGGTCCTATGGAAAGAAGGGAAAGTGGATTGCTACCATTCTAGAGTATGATATAGAAATCAAACCAACTAAGTTAATCAAAGGTCAAGGTTTAGCCAAGCTCATGGTTGAATCGAACTGTCAGTCCTTGGATATAAACTTTATTGCAGCAATAGATGATGGAGAGGAGATGGCGACTCCACTAATCAGCTAGGCATTTATTTAATCACCTTGCTATGCTGATATCATTTATGTTTTACTGAATTTAAAAGCACCTCTAGAATTATCTAGGACTAAAAGCATATTTATGAAGATGAAATCCTTAAAATTTTGTATATTAGACAATGCTTTGTTTTGGAGAAATCATGAAGGTATTCTTCTCAATTTCTTATTAAAAGATGAATCTAACAAAGTGTTACAAGAGTTTCATGTAGGTGACTATGGAGAACACCTTTACTGGAAAACCATTACAGATAAAATTATTAGAGTTGGCTTCTACTAGCCTACCTTGTTTGCTAATGTCAAGACATATGTGACCTCATGTCACAAATGTCAATTTTTTTAGGGAAAGAAAAAGCTTTTACCTTTACCCCTCAAGCCAATCTCTGCTGGAATACCTTTTCAACAATGGGGTTTAGACTTCATTGGCAAAATTCACCCACCATCCTCTGCCCAACACAAATGGATCCTCGCAGCCACATACTACTTCACAAAATTGATAAAGGCCATACCTTCAAGGCAAGCCACAAACACTATTATCATAACCTTCCTTGAAACCAATATTCTATCAAGATTTGGATGTCCAACTAAGCTCATAACTAATAATGTTGCAACCTTTGAATCCAAAAGAATGATAGGTTTCTGCAATAAGTATCTGATAACACTGGGCCATTCCACAACCTATTACTCTCAAGGAAATGGACTGGCAGAATCCTCAAACAAAAGCCTGGTAAACATCATCAAGAAGTTACTAGAGGAGCATAAGAAAACTTGGAATGAGAAGTTGGCCAGTGCCTTATGGGAAAACATAATGACTACAAAGAAAACAATTGGTACTTTTCCTTATCAACTAGTTTATGGGATGGAAGCTGTCTTTCCATCCTCTTTGGGAGTACCAATAATGAAGTTAATTTAAGAATTGCAGGTTGAACCAAATAGTATCCAAAGAAGAATCAACCAAACTATTCATCTACAAAAAACTAGAGAAGAGGTCTCTATCAGATCTCAAGTTGTGCAGGAAAGGATTAAAAAGATTTTTGATAAGAGAACCAAGGTTGAAGGTTTTTACCTTGGTGACAAAGCCCTCAAATGGGATTCAAGAAGGGAAGATAAAGTTAAACATGGAAAATTTGATTTCCAATGGAAAGGCCCTTATGTTATTTATGCTTATAGACGAAATAATGCTTTCTTCCTGAGAGAACTGGATGGTACATAAGCAGAAGGTGGACCAGTGAATGGTCGAATGTTAAAACACTACTTTGAACCTAGTTACCAGTTTTCATTTCCCATTTGTACATACTTTATTTTATAAAGTCTAATTTTGATTAGATGGTGATCTTTGAAGTTGAAGCCCGAAGAGAAGGCCCTAAGCTTTGAAAAATTCATTGTCATAAGTATCAATAATTCATAGGCATAGAGGAATATTTTGCAAGGTAACATTAGCAACATGATAAGGCTACTGATCTCTAGAGTTCTTGACATTTCACTGGAAAATTCCATCCCCAAGTGGAGCCACTGTTAGATTCCATACCAATAGGGGTCATAATTTTGAATGGCTAAGATTAAGCCTTGTAATATTGTACATACCTTTGCTTTCTGCAAATGTTTTCTATATTAAAAAATGTAAATAGGGTACGTCCTAAAAGAAAAATCAAAGGACAAAAGAATAAAAAAAGGTCCAAAAAATGAAGATATATGAACCCTAAAAGACAAAAAGAGACCAAGAAAGTGAGCAAGCTTAAATGCCCCCACCACCCAATAAGCATCAAGGGACCGGCAACGGGGCTCTCAATCTAGGGAGGAGGACTTTAGTTGCTCGACCATAAGCCCACCACCCAATAGCTCAAGGAAGCAGGCTCGACTAATAAGGTCGCCATCGCTCAACCACCCTTTAGTTACTTTTTGATAGGGCCACCTAATAAGTAAATTGAACTTGAATCCATTCATTGGCTGTCGTAATGACATATATAGATGAGAGTGATTTCCTAGCTAGAGAGAGAGAAGAAAGACCAGTCATACCATTTGTTTTTTATGCATAATAATGATTGTGTGCAGCTTGTAATTCATGCCACAATCCATGATAGTCAAACAGTTTAATCTTGGCTATTCATTCTTTCAATTTTAATATCCATATTTAGAGAATAAAATCTGACCAAACAGTTTAATCTTGGCAAATCATTAGATAGGTAGAGATAATAAAAGGAGATCAATAGTTTAATCTGAACCCTTGGATGATATAATGTTAGAATTAGATAGTTTGAATTGTAAAAGAAAAATGAGTAATAAGGGTCTGCTAGCCTAAATTCACCCAGATAAAAGAAGAAAAATTGTAGGGTAGGTGAATGGGTAAGTAGTATAAAGGTTGCATAATTACAAATATCACTTGATGAAAGCACACATTTTATGCTTAAATGATATATTTCAAATGTACATGAACACTTTACAAAGCATAAGCACAGCTTTACAAAGTTCAAAATGATTAATTTCCCATCATTCCTTTTCACCCCTAGAAAACTCACTAATTTCCCCTCCATAACAAAAATTCTGATACCTAAAATCCTTTAAATAAAAAAGGCTCAGAGCATTTCTCTGACTTTTCGTGGGACCAGACCCTCGGCTTGATGACTTAAGGATATGAGGTGCTGAAATCCCCTACAATTAATTCATCCCCCTTCAAAATCCCCTTTTCCTAAGGTTAAACTACATTTACCTAGGAAAAGTTGAAAACCCCATGACAAAATATATTTCATACAAAAACCCACCAAATGTATTTTATCCTAAGTGCTAAAGCGCATAAGATTTCATATACTTAGGTGCCATAACCTTTCCGCTCATTTATCTCGTATTAAATTTCTAATTTAAAATATGTAAAAATTCCCAAAAACCCATTAGCTCGTAATAAAGTTTAACTCCTTTATATAAATAACCCCACCTCTTAGCTTAATTGTAAACTATATAATCACCCCCATATCCCAAAAAATATATTAAAACCCCACTCCATTTCCTAATCATATACTAAGGAGCCCCCGATCAGTTAAGACTGAGGTTAAGTCTTAATCTAATCTCACACCATTGGTGATTAGACCCATGGCCCCCCCACCAAAAAAAATTGATAATCTCTATGCAACTCCGTCACCCGACTCTCATACAATCTCATTTCCCCTCATCCTACGGCTCACAACCATATCGGCCGCACCCGATGATCATCCTTTACCCGTCCGATAAAGCGGTTTTCCCAGACCCGCTCGATACTACGTGTCATGCGCTCAAGTAGATCGGGCAAGGCCCCCTAAAAACCACTTCCCCCTCAAAAGTGGTGCGACGAGCTCATAAAACCACTTCCCTGTGTAACCGAACAAAATTTCCCACTATTCATCAGTTAATGAACCCACCAAAAAATTAACATTTTTCTATAAAAGTCCGTTTACCACTCTTTCGTTCTTTTCTCTCATTTTCTCTTGAGAACTCAAAAATCCATTGCAACGTCTGCAAACAAACGAATTGCTCACAGACTTCCGCCATCACTCCAGAAACACTGCAAACAACCTAGCTCACTCCTAGTCCGTACCAGAACCATACCTATCTATAAAACTACCATCAACCACCATTTTCAACCAATTTCGCCCATATACAAGTATTCTACCATAAAATACCAGTCCTCTTGTCGAATGCCAAATAATTGCAACCTCAATACTCTTTCAATTAAGTAAAATTCATCAATTGTACTTTAATTACAACATTGTGAACCTAAACCCTCTGCAAAACCTCCTATTGCCCAGAAAAAGAACCCAAATACCAACCAAACTCAAATCCACAAGAGCTAAGTATGGCGGCCCCAATTGAAATGGATGTAAGGCCCATCTCTACACCTCACTTAGACCTAGACCACCTTCCCTTGGCTCACAAGAATTTCCAATCAAAGATACCAGTGTAACAAAGCTCCTCCTCAAAATCCATTGTTTCAGCAAAGATAGACACCTAAACCACACCAATGACATCGACCTTTGGGAATCCAAGTTACCCAGATACAAATTCCCCCAAGTCCATATCTTTCCATAAATTGTTCATATGTGTTATACATGCTATGTCCCCAGCCATAGAACAGTAATGTCTCATGACTAGAAGGTTCTATTCACCATCACAACAGAGTCTATAAATGAAATGTTGAACTTCCAACGAGGACCAAACCTAACCTCACTCTCAATTGGAGACTTGTTGGACTAGTATCCCAAGCTAAGCCCATCAAGATTGGCCCAGTTGTTCCAAACCTTCATTGTAGAGGAGAGACACATCCCTAAGGGACCCCTCCATATATGTCAGCTATTTTCTCTAAATGGGGCCAAAACATTGTAACCATGATATCTTGTGTTTTGGATTACTCTACTAGTGAATACATTGATGAAATTATTCTTGCTTCCATGTCCATTTATATTCTAGGGCAGCCTCCTGCAACCATATATGACTTTGTCAGTTTCATAGCTAATAGAATCCATGAGCAGTTCACAAGAATTGGCAATGAAAGAGTGTTCAAATACTCCTCTATATTGTACCATCTATTTTTGTATTATTAGTCAAAGAAGTTTCCCTTTCCTCTCCAAAAGCTTGACACCAAGGGTCAGCCCAGATCTGTTTTTTTTTTACCCCAATTTTCCATGAGTTTCTATCTCCATATACACACTTTGACTTCATCGATTCTTTTGTGTATCCAATCATGACTATGCTCACTGGAAATCCTCCACCTAGGATAAGCCCATTGATAAAAAGAGTCCTCCAACTTTCCAAGAAAACCAAAGTGGGAGATTGGTACCTTTACCAAAACCACACTGAAATCGGGTTTCCTGCTTGCACCATATAAGTTGCCAAGATACCACCCCATGAGGTTGTTTGCCTTAGAATATTACAGACAGATAATCAATGCAGATGAGGTTAACTTTGTCGATGCCAAGAAGAAGGCCAATTTCAAAATCAAAGCCCAGTTAGGCCCCTTCATATGCAATTCCATAGAGGCGGGGAAAGAGGCAGACCTAATCCTGCAAAGAATGAAATTCCAAAGGAGCTTTGTATGGAGATATGATGCTTTGGAGTTCATTAACAAGAAAAGGAAAAAGGTCAAGCTAGGACCTTTCATCCACCACCCCGTACCGGGGATAGAAGCATATGCAAATGAAACAGAATGGGTGGAAAATACCTTAGTAGACAATGACATCACAAAGGTAGATGTAGAAAATTCTCTGATTGATTTGGAAAAGTAGCTTGATGAGAGTTGTTTTCTGCAGGTACCAAAAGAGCAAGAAAGAGCCATGATCATCCCTCCAGACACGTAGAATCCTCAGTACGAGGAGAAAAATCCAAAGAGAAACAGAGAGGGAGCCTCCACTTCAAGAATGGACACCTCTAATTTGTAGTAGGAAACAAGTCAAAGTAAGAGGCAAAGTCTCAATCCAACCTCTGACCAGGAATATACATAAGGCTCATCACAGGTAACCAACATAGAGGTAGACAAAAGCAGGCCCACAACTCCATCTGAAGAGATACAAGAGCCTTCCACATCATAGACTCAGATGTTGGAAAGGCAGCATAGTGTGGAAGTATCTTCCTTCAATAGGCCTGCTGACAAAGACCAAGACATAAAGGACAGGTATAAAGAAATTAAAATGAGGAGTGAGAACCTTAAAGTCCAAACATATGCTCAATACCTAAAGCTCACTCCCACAAATCAAACAAGGCTAATGTCAACCTTTGACATTAAAGAGGAAAAGTTGCAAATGTCCTTTATCAAGCCTACAACTCAGCATCCCAAAACATCATCAGATTACAAGAGGGTTGACTTTGAAGTGTTGGCAAGGGATATTCATCCCATAGACCAAATAGAACTACATAAACAGGCTGGAGAAATGATATACTCCACCCTTACAGGTAAAGCCATAGCTTCTCATCAGCTACAAAACTCAGTAAACAACATCTCAGCACAGTTTCAGTTGGAAAAGGCCTCCTCATAGGCCAAGGATATGAGGATTAAGTCTTTGGAAGACTTAGCTATTGAATTGGGACACGATCCCAAGGATATAAAAGTTGCTGAGCAGCTAATAAAGAAGAGGAATGGTGATATTGCTGCAGTGAAGAAGCAATTGAAAATTCCCCAGCTGCAACATCCTCAAACATTTGAAGTCATAGAGAACCAAGCCAAACATGAAGAGTTGATGGAATTGATCTTACTGAGAATGAATTGGATAATTCAATCCAATTAAAATAAACTGACATTGCATCAACTTCTGCAAATGTCATCCCCACAGTGTCTATAGCAGTCCCTTCTACGCTGGCAGCTTCACTTGCACCAACAGCTCCACCTGCCACATCATTGCCAGTTACAGTAGAATCTACAACAACAGGTACATCAAGAGAGGATGCAGACAAAATAGTGAAGGCCATGAATGAAATGTCCATCCAACCCACCAAAATAAATAAATTAAGAAAAAATGTGGCAAGTTTAGAGACTGATTACAAACTTGCCCAGATTAGGCAGAAAGAAGAAGCTTAGAAGGCCAACAGGATGAATCAAAGAGTCAAAGCTTTGGAAAAGGACCTTACACTACAAGAACCCCTTGGACAGACCAAGGAACTGTTATGGGCCAATAGCATTGACTCTGTCAATGATATTTGGCCATCAATTCAAGTTATTTTTGAACAAACAAAACTAATAAAGGTAGCTATAGAAGTTATCCAGAAAGTGAAGGAGGAATTGGGAGACAAGCCTGAGGATGCCAATGGACTCATCCATTTCCTCAACAGGGAGAACATATATGAACTCCATAAGTTGGACATAGAAGACAGAACTGAAATCATTTTAGAAATAAGAAAGGTTCTATCCAAGAGGAACCTAATGCTAAACTTGGAGGAAAAGTGCAAGAACATGCAGGTGGTTGTTGATAGATTCACAGCCAAATTCCAAATTTTGAGGGAGAAAGGATCGCCTAGTCCATTGGTCATCAATGATAAGCTTATGACTCAATAGGACTATGACAATAGACTCAGGCAGTTGGATAAAGAACAAGCTAACACTTCAGCAGTTAAAGCCCTGCCAACAGGCAAAGTTTTATATAACACATTTGTAAACATGTTTTTCCTCCAACACGAGATAAAACACTTGTTCATCACCAAGCCCAATTTTGCCAAGTATATTGAAGCTGATGAGATATACCAAAGGATGATAAATGTCAAATTACCTGATGCAGAATGGTGGGAAAAGATGACTGATTTACTGTGAGAAATTTACAGTAAAAGTTACTGCACGGTGAAAATAGAGCAGCCAAGTAAATAGATGGAAACAACACAGCAAGGTCAAAGAGTATTAAGGTCAAAGGGTATCAAGTGAAAAATAAAAATTGAATAAGATTTCAGCGTAAAAGACCACAACTACAAGCCAGCATAAAGGGTTACAAATCCAACCATAAAAGCCAGCACTACCACAATAAATGGGATAGCATCAAACAATTGAATAGTTGTCCCTATCTTCTGGCAAGAAGATATTTTTATTTCCTAGAATAAATCTCAAGTTTGTTTTGAGATATTTTGTAATAATTTTTGTGTAAGTACTTCATAATTCAAAGTATGTAGGGTGGATTCATAGACATTTCTATAGACTTCTTGATCAAAAGACTGTAAGCTATTGTATCATTGTTTTGACCAGCAAGATGGATTAATGAATAAAGACAAGACATTTCACAAGATTCATGTGTAGAGCGAAGTACATACAAGTATTTTCTCTTGTGTTGTTATTTTCTTTAGAAGTTTTCCCACAATCATTGATATGTTTGAAATTTAATGCTATATATGGAATGATATTTCAGAATTTTCTTCATTGCACTATGTTATAACTATTATGCATCTTAATGTTTTTTGCTAATTACTCAAGTTAAGGAATTCTTGATTGCTCCTTAGTTTAAGTAGTTCCCTGTAATCTATAGCAAAGGATTCTTGATTGCCCTTTGCTCATGATTATCCTTTGTTCTTCATTTTAATCCTAGTCTGAAAATTCGTAAGTGCTCTCTCATCCTGGTTAAGATCATTTCACCCATCTGGCCCAAAGACCTACACTTTACTCTACTAGCTTGCCCTTTGAACACTCCCTTTAATGAATTAATTCCAGTTTTGCTACCCTTCTTTGACTCCATAGCCCAATGGTCCAGAGACATCATCCTATCTATCTGTTTTAAGGATTCCACCATCCAACCTTCAATACAAATCACAACCCCCCTTAACTTTAAGAACTAGCCTAAGATCCCAGCAAACAAAGCTAAATCATATAGAGAGAGCCCTCTCTGAGCCATAGGTTGGCTAGAGCCTATGCTTAAAAGTAGGTTTGTGGTTACTTCAGTTTTTTCCTTCTTCTGATAACTTCTAAGGAAAATTTTGAGTGATAACACCGTGAATGCATGCTGACTCATTACCGTCATTCAAGGAAACCACACCACCTCGAATAATTCGATGGTGGTCCATAAGGGGGCAGGCTTTCACTCCTGCCAAATGCCTATGGGTCTTGGGTTGTTAACCTGTTTCCTTACGTCCGAAGAAGATGAGATCTTAGCCAAGCAGAAGTAGTTTTAGGGCATACTCCAAGCACAATTACGAAGGTTATGTTATCCGTTTAATCTAGACAAGTAATTATAGGGTTTATAGGTTTTGTGTAAAAAAAATAGAGTTATAATAAAAAATTACGAGTGGGAATACTTATTATAATTTAGTGGTTAATTTAGTAGTGATGATAGTTATATTTGGTCGTTATTCATAACTGCAAATTAACTCATCAATATTATTTAAGAAAAACCACACCACTTGAAAATACTTGCTAGTAATCTATAAGGAGGCACGTTTTCTCTCTTGCCAAATACCTCTAGATCTTGAGTTGTTAATTTTTTTCCTTATATCCAAAAAAATGAACTCCTAATTATTTTTCCCATATTATTATACAATATATTAAAAATAATAAAATGAAATAAATCACAATATAATAATATTTATTTTATTATTATATAGGTATCTTATAAAATATTATATATAGCGTTATTTTGTTTTCATTTTGGATTCATAGGTAACTATTAAAAATAATAATAATAATGTTTGGATTACTATGTGCATGTTGTATTAATATTATACGAATGTGAGCATAAGAGAATGGAGATGTAATAGAAAATTTATATAGCATATATGAATGTTGTTTCAAATATACAAATACACTTCAAAGATAACAATATGAACAAGTATATGAGAGAGAGGGGACAGGGTAAAGGATGTTGCTATGGTGTGTTTTGTTTTATTATTGTGTTAGATACATGGTATGCATTAAATTTAACTGTATTTGTATTACCATGTAAATGAGAGCATAAGAGAGTTGAGTTGAGGGTACAGGGTATTTTTTAGTTAGTTACAAAAAAGACTTCAAAATACACTTTAAAATAAGGAGAAGGTTAAGTAAGACGTTGATTTTCAAATTAATCAACTATTATAATTTCTTTTTATAGGAAATCTCTCACTTCTTTGTTACTACTTCATAGTACAATCACAAAATTTATGAAAAAAGATGAAAAAAGAGTATGATGTATGGTTTGATCTTCTGTATTTTTTATTATATATATAATATGAAGATTTAATATTTAAAAGCATTTTTTATTTTATTAGTTTATGATATGAATTAGATCATTATATTGTTTGTCATTTATTTCGATGTTTTTAAAGTTTAAAAATAGAGGAATTAATTTTTGGGACCATTTTTATCAGGGAGGCTTAATTTGGAAAATTAGGGTTTGAAACCTTTCGAGAGCATTTTGAGGTATCAAATGATGTTTTGGGGGTAAAACTTTGTTATTCTAGAATCACACATTTCTTTCCTATTCTACACACAAAGAACTTTCCAATGGCCCAAGAATCATACCAATCAGAATTTGTATGCGAAAGTTATGCCACTCAAAAGTTGACCTTCTTGTTTTCAACACCCTAATTCAACAGGATGTTACATCAACCCCCATTATGCATGAAAAAGGGGCTAGCCAAGCGATTATGATGTAGAAGACTCTAGAAGAGTCTATATTGTAACTCTAGTTAAGATTTGAGGTAGTAAAACCTAACCACTAGTAGGTTATCGCGTTGTGTTATAACCAAGCCACTAAGAGGAAAAGGGGATTCCATTCTTTCGAGTGCATTTGTTCCATAGTTAAGAAAAAATTTCTGAGAGGGATAGGAGATAGAACACATAGAGAATATTTTTCTATTGAACCCATCGACCACATGCCATACTTCTATGTACTATTGCCATATTTCCAATCAGAGAAAGAGAGCAATGCGACCTCACCTTCAAGTTGGGTTTTTCTCCCGAAAGGGTTCCCAATTCACATATTGTGTTAAATGTGTGTGTGAGGTTCTATTTCGTTGTTGTCTATTTTCTACATAATTTTAAATTTGCATGCATGCACTATTCACAGTAAATCTACAAATCTAGAAATCTAATAAAATTGTAATAATGTGGAATTTCATATTTTAAATATATTTTTATTAGATTTGTCGTAACGAATTGTCTAGTGGAATATCCACGAAAGTTTATAGATCATATTGGTATTGGAGCCATGTTTCTTTGGGTGTATTGTAGATATTTTCATGGGATCTAGATCGACTGGGCCAAAAGTCGTAAAACCCTAATCATGATCGAAGAATCTGTGAATAACCCTTGTGATCTTGTAGAGGAGAGGTTTTTGTGGCTGGAACAAAATGTTGTTGATATAAATATCCTTATGGCAAATTTGAGAAATAAGCTTGGGATATTTGGAGAAGATGGGGGTTCAAATGCATAGGAAAAAATAGAAGGGGGATCAGGAGATCGGGAAGAAAAGAAGAACTAAACAAAGAAAGAACTCAAAAAAGATCAACCCATTTTGAGTGTCGTGAATCAATCATAACCTCTATTTAAAATGGAAGAAAAGGTCAATATCAATATGTACCATGGTGATATTGATGCTCTAAAGCTAAATCATTGGTTGCAACAAATGCAAATGTATTCCAGTTTCCATCAAATTGAGGAAGAATAGAATATCTCATTTGCTTAACTAAAATTAAAGGGTCATTCCTTAACTTGGTGGGAAATCCACATGAAGATCCTAAGCTTGGAGGGAGAGATCTAGTGACTAAGTGGGAGGACTTCAAAACCCTCATTAAGTCACATTTTTATCTTATTGGGTATGTAGAGGACTAGTGGATCCGATGGCACTACTTTAGGAAAAAGCCTGGCAAATCATGCAGGAGTACACCATAGAGTTCAAAAAGATAGCCATAATGTTGGGTATCTCCCCAAAGAACCCATATATACTCCTCAAGTCTTTGAGGGGTATACATCTCCATATGCAGGAGAAAGTGATTTTGTTCAAACCCAAATTAGTGGACGAGGCTTATGTACATGCACAATACCTGGAGAACATATACCTAAAGAAAGCATAATCAAGTGGATTGAAGCAGAACAGGCAATAGGATGCTTTTAAGGAGGGGAAGAAGAAGTATATAGGGGAAAAGATAAAAATATGATAACCACATCACACTAGTGAAAAGATCACATCAACCACTGCAACATTGACGACCATACAGAGGAGAAGTGTTAGAAGTTGCATCCAGAGCTTAACCCAAGGAACAAAAAGAAAGACAATAAGAAGAGGAATATCATGGCCATTGATTCGAGCAACCAAGCTGAAATTAGCTCGGATGTCGATGAGAAGATCGTATGTATGTCAATGCAGAAGGAGGTCAATCTAAGTAGCCTTTAGCAATGGGAAGAGAAAGAAATGAATAAACTCTTCTATATAAAGATATAGGTCAAAAAGGCAAAGATTGATGTTATGCTTTACTCAGGATCGTAAGCGAATCTCATTGTAGTAGAGGTGGTCAAGAAGTTGGGGATGAAAGTTTGTGTTCATCCAAACCCATATCCATTAGGATGGTGTTAACGGGGCTGGAACCGCAAACAAAGAGGATCTCCCCAGTATGAAGTCCCAACTGGACCTCACCTCGTTTGGTGTAGGAGTCCCATCCAGTATGATGGATCGGTTTCCATTATCTTAGAGATTTTCCTTAACTCTTATTGTTCAACACATGAGAGTGTTATGCTTGTAACTTCAAGAAAGTGAGGTGAGTATGCCTGGTGAGTGATTAATGTAACTTTGTGCCCGGGTTCTCTTACCATCAAATGGGGGAGGTAAAGTGATCCTCTTTATGAGAGGGAATAGTCCCAACCCAGGAAGAAACTCATGCAAACAACAAGGGTCTATCCAACATCCAACAGAATAGTCCACAGTAGATGCAACAGTCGTGAAAAACCAAAGTTCAAGGGAAAACATGTACATTGTCCAACGAAATAGTCCAAATGGCAGTGAGAGTCATTAAAACCAAAAAAACACAAAGATGGTTTGTCTAATGTCTGGCAGAGTATTCCACACGAATAAGAACACGGCGATAAACAATACAACACATCTTCGACAATATGAGTACTAAAATAACTGAAGTAGTTCAACTATCTTAGTACAGGTTAAGCAAACATGCATTACAAATGTTTAAAGAATAGTCTTACAAACGGATACAAAATGTGCGTGAAAATGTGCTGGCTTGAGACAACCTTCTGAATTAAGAAAAATATCCAAGACACATATGTACACCGTACATCACTAGTCCCTGTGGTACATTGGAGCCACTCCTCGCTCCTCAAAGAACATACTACAAACTCTCAAGGCTATGTGGGAGAATCCAAGGTGAAAATTCCTTTGCTCATACAATGAGGGGGTATATATAGCCAAGGGTGTATAACTGACCCTTCTGACTCTTCGAATTCCCTCGTGATTGTTTGACTTCCTATGACTCTTTGACTTCATATGTGGATCTTGTGGACTTCCACATTACATTACATTTGTTACAACAAGTATGTCCCTGTGGTCAAGACAACTTGTGACATAACTCGACATGACAATGCTGACATGTATTGGCTGACTGTGGTGTCTGTGTCGAGCTTTTGTGCTACTGAGTGATGATATTCTCTCGATGTAACATGTCTTCACCTCCACATGGAAAAGTGTGCCAGGTCTTCGATGGTCTTGGTATTTTCTTGACGGCCATGTGAATGTGTCCCTTTCACTCGCTTTCTCGTTGTGCTTCATGTGTTTGTTCAACCATGAGCAAGTATTCTAGCATGCCCCTCTTTTCCATCCCATTCATCATCACACCATGTTTCATCGATGTACCTATTCTTGCAATCACTCATAATGAGACGACATCAAATCCAAATATCTACTAGTCTACCATGATACATTGTTTTCCATTTCGGTGCAGGTGACTTGGAGAGGGACAAGGCACTGAGACTACGAAGAGCACAACACAGGCTGGGATGCGAGGCTCCGGAGCAATGTTGCGAAAAGCTACGCAAATGTCGTTGGGAGATAAATTTTCACAATCCAAGAACACAATGATAGTTGCGGGACAAAACCTAGCTGGGAGGCAGAACTACGCAATTTCCAGAAGGAAGACCAAGTGGGGTGTCAGGAGCTATTGGGCCAAAACTGTGCTATTTTCTAAGGGAGAACTGGGTAGGTCATCTAACTGGGATCTGCGCAATTTCTCCGGGGAAGACAATGTGGGCAGCAAGAGGCATGGAAGAAAAATCTGTGTAGCTTTCCAGAGGAGCACAAGGTCGGGTTGTGCGAGTTGTTGGTCAAAACTGCGCAATCCTAAGAGACAATCCAAGCCTGGACAATTATGCACAATTTCTGAGTTGGTTGCAGAGTAGGGAAGAAGGGTTTGACATGACAACTCTACGCAATTCCTGAGCTGGTTGCAAAGTGGGGGAGAAGGGTTGGCAGGACAGGACAACTCTATGCAATTCCTGGGTTGGTTGCAGAGCGGGAAGGAAGGGCAGGACATGACAAATCTATGTATTTTTTTAGCTGGTTGCAGAGCAGGCAGGATGGGCAGGGAAAGATAACTCCACGCAATTTTGCATCTTAGTATAGCATAGGGTCACAACTCAAGTTCTTTCTCCAGTTGACCAATGAGAGGCTTGATGGGAGATCTTGTAGGAAGTGCAAAGTGGATTGGCTTCTGGGACAACTCCTACACAGTTCTGGGAGTCAATCAGTTGGCTCATTTCCATAATTGTGTAGAGAAATATGCCCAGAGGAAAACCTCAAGCTTTGCGCAATTTTGGGAAGCAGTGCAAGGTCACTGAGATCAGGTCCAGTTGACGAAGGGTTGTCTGGTCAAAAACAATTTCAAGAAAATTGATTAAGTGTGAAAGCAAGTGTACTTGTGTAAACATGACAATTTGATCACACACTTAGCACGACTCGATGACAAGACACCTCAAATGAGCAAGACAACATGTGTTTAGTGAGACTGACTCGAAGGTTGAGAGCGACAAGTGCGATAGTTGAAATATGTCTTCGAACAATTGTGACGACACTTGTGAGACAGTGTTTACAACTTAGTGTGTGAGTGCGACCAATGTCGACAGAGCGAAAAAAACTCATACACACAAAGAACAATCTTCAAAATTCCAGAACAAACTCGCAAGCATGACATAGCGATCAACATACCAAAAGACGATCGATATTCAATCAAGCAAAGAGGGTGTGAAAACTCAACAAGAGTTCATGGGATGAGCCTGAGTGTTTGCGACCATCAAGGTAAAAACCAAGGAAGGCTCCGAAATTTGGATGCAGACAAAAATTTTGGAGGGTGTTGCAGCCGCTACAATAGATTGAAAAATAAGGATGTAGAGTTGAAGGTAACAAAATAATGGAAAATTAGATTTGCCATCATAGCTGATTTTATTGATGAAGTATAACTAGATGTGATTCCCTTTAATGTATATGGACTTGTGTTTAGGAGTCCCTACATGTACATGCAAGACGCAATATTCATGCAAAGATCCAATCAGTACCGACCTGTCAAGGATGGAAAATCATTCACTATCAGTGCACACAGAGGCAAGTCGAAAATATCATCGGTAAGTGCCAACCAAGCCGTGAAATTGATCAATTTCAATAAGAAGTATGTTCTCTGAATTCATGATTTTGTGATCCCCACTTGAATATTTAGAAACCTTTCGACAATAATCACATCAGAAATATTTTGTCGACGCATTTCTAACCATCTAGTGTGGTTCATCTTCACGACAAGATGGAGAATTAGATTTTAGCATCAGATTAAATAGAGAGAGCGCAATGTAGATACAACTAATTTTAATGGTTAGAATATAACAATGAGTTTTGAATCAAGAATATTTTAGAATGTTAAATATGACTATTAGAATAAAAAATAAAAATCAAATATTTTTTACATTAATAAGTCAAAAAACTAACCAAAAAATGTTTTAAAATAAATTAAAATAAATAAAAAATTATATTTTTAGTCAAAGTAAAGAATCAAGGGAAAACATTAAAAAGAATAAGTAGGGAAACATCAATAATCAAAAAGAATAAGTAAATCAGATCAGACCAAATTATAATAGTAATGATTAATAAAATTAATAAAAAAACTAAAATTTATATTATTTACTTTGTGAGGGAAGCCAAGCCTTAACAAAGAATGGAAAGAAGCATTACATACCTCTATACGACAAACCAAAAGCACATTAAAAAAACTCCATTAATTAAAATGGGATTTCAATTAACGACGAAGGCTCCATTAATTTTAACTTGCACTCTCACTAAAGGATGAGGGAACGGACGATAGCTAAAATTAAACGTCATGTATTTTTCATTCAATGTGCTCTTTGTCGACCCTGCGAATTTTCTCTTCCTCAAGAACAAGAACTTGGCCCTTAGCCGCTGCATAT
The DNA here is from genome assembly GCA_000404065.3 of Pinus taeda. Lineage (NCBI taxonomy): Eukaryota > Viridiplantae > Streptophyta > Pinopsida > Pinales > Pinaceae > Pinus > Pinus taeda. The sequence goes on along the minus strand of APFE030151239.1, from coordinate 28,881 downwards.
TTTTCATGCACCGAGTGTGTAAACTCGGTAACTCTTTGGTTGTTTATTACCATCAAAACAAAAATCAAATACAAAAAGTTAAATAACCATTTATTTAAAATCTGGGTTAATAAAAACTACAACATGAAAAGGCAATGCAAGTGACAACATTAAATGTGATATATATTGGGAAATACCTTTTATATATACATTGTTTGAGCTAAATATTAGATATGTTTTTGAGTGTATCCAATGGTTTAATTCTTGACTAGTGTGTAATTTATAGTTATTTAAAATGCAAAATGAATGATATTTATTTGTTCGATTGTTGTGTTTGGCCCTGCGCTAAATCCAAATGCAGCTTTATTAACTTTCATCCTAAAATTTCTTTTTCTCGTAAGATAATGCAGTGTTTGACTATGATTTTTCTGTTAATGAAGTGAAAGTGATATAGTTGCACTAAAATAAAAGCCATGGCTGAGTGGGATGACCTAAAAGAAAAACTAGCAAAATGGTATAACAAGGACCACCTTGTCATTTATTGGTGAATGTAGTGCAGATTAGTAAGCTATGAATAAACCCTACAAGCTCCACTTCCATATCACTTAAATACCGTAGATCAAATCCTTAGGCTATCGGGAGTGGCTATTCATGGAGAGAATTTGTCGTGTTACCTTCTCATCATCTCCCACACGATGGACTCCGTTGTTGGGGAGCAGTTATTTTGACCATTCAAAATCCAAGAGTTTCATGTCATTGCAGCAGTGTTTGACCTCTTCAAGAAAACTCCAGCGAATGGATGGTTAAAAAATATTGGTAACAATGATATCAATCTCGGGTCCGATATACAAGGATTGAATTGGGGTCTCCTTGGGTGATCTTGTAATGGGGGATGGTGCTAACACCGACACGCAAGAGGTTGAGCTTATCAATCTTAGGACAAAAATGGAGTAGAGAGCCATTGCATATCCATTCAACAAACTATTTCAGAAATTTCAGGAAAGAAGACATTTAAAATCCTTCGTTCGGACATAATATTGAATGGGTTTAAATTTATGACTTATCAACCATTGGTTTTAGATTGTGGCGATCATTCATATATCAAATCTTGTTATGGCGGTGATCGTAAAGTTGGGAAAATTTGTGGGCAATCTCTGATACATGTTATGGCATGTATGTATCACCATCCATACGAATGTCATGTCCAACTCCAAACATTCACAATTCTTGACTACTCCTTCTCTATTTGCAAGTATCTGGTGACTCGTAGTTAAAAATCGATTGGATGAAAGCCCTTTCTCAGGTTAAACATATGCAACTTAATGCACCCCTATGTCTCCCAAACAAGCCATATAAAATTTTCGATGTGTCAAATTAGATAGTACTAACCATACTTTGGGAACCCTATATTTTCTTAAGTTTAATGAGGGGATCCGATATTTGTCGTATGTGCGTACTAGAACCATGAATGACTAGAACCTAGGTTGAATTTTGAATCTTCAAATTGAAATTTCTCTTCATTCCTTTGGGGCTAGTTCAAGTGTCATATACAGTTGGAAAAATATATGATAGGACTATCCAACCAAATAATTAGTTTCATCACTAGAGCTAAGGAATTGAAGAGAAAATTTCTTAAAGGATATTACCTTAATCCTTGACCTCAAACTAGGAAGCAACGCACATGAACACAATAGTGATTTCATACTTATCATACCAGGCTCCCCCTGAACTTGACACTTAACATGAATGACTTAGACTTAACATCAATGACAACCACTGCTCAACAATCTCCCCCTTTGGCATTGATAGCAACATCATTGAACATTGTTGGTCATTGATGGCAACACCGCTAAACATTACTGGTCATTGACGACAATACCACCACTAGGAAACACTTCCCCTATCAAACTAAAGAAGTTTTTGTTTTTTTCTCACTCTCCCCCTTATTTTTTATCAATGATCACTCACAATATGCAATATCTACAATGTTTACACACTCTCCCCATTTGACATCAATGAGATAGGATTTATAGACTCCCCTCTGACCATTCTACCCTTAGCCAATTATATATTCTTATGGACTTATCAGTGTGATTTGTCACTAAGCTCCCCGTATCAAAGTTGTAACCAATTGTGTTTGCATGCACCATCAATATTTCTTCTGTGGTGTTTTGTGAATTTCTCTCCCTAAGCCTATACTTCTCCTGCTACTCTGAAAAACTCCCCCCTAATTTTGATTTATTTTCTTGGCTCGAATCATTACAACCATCCTTATACATATTGGAACAACTTCCCTCTTTGTTTGTGAAGAAAATTAGTGAAAAGAATAATGGGACATCACTCCCAACTTCTATCTTAAATATTTAAAAGGTTCTCAATAAAGAGGCTTGGTAAATATATCAATAACTTGTTCCTTTGTTAGGATATATTCCAACCTCACAATATGATCAACCACATGTTCTCTAAGAAAATCGTACCTGATGGGGATATGCTTGGTCTTTGAATGAAGAACATGATTCTTCAATATACTAATTGTCCTTGTATTGTCACAGATATTTGAAATAGGTTTATTATATGTTACCTTCAGTTATATAAAGGGAGATAGATGATTACCTTTTGTTAAACCAAGCCACTAAGAAATTTCGAAGAAAGAAAGAACCACCACTTGTGCTTTTCCTGTCATCTATACTTCCAACCAAGTCAACATCTGTGTATGTAGTTAATGAAAAGTTTTGACCCTTTGGATACCACATACCATAGTCCATTATGGCTCTTAAATATATAAAGATCTTCTTGGTAGCTAGGCGACGCCTTTGTTTCTTTGTTGATTGATACCTTGCAACTACACCAACAACTTGCATAATTCCTCGTCGTGAGGATATTAAATACAATAGGGTGCCAATTATTGATCTATATACATTGTTTTATTTACCTCTAGTTACTCATCTTACTTGCTAAGCTTACATGTAGTGACCAAGGAGTACTAACAAGAGAACACTCTTCCATTCCAAATTTCTTTAGCATTTCTTTCAGGTACTTGCTATGGGAGAGGAATATACCTTTTTTCTGATTGAGTAATCTGCATTCCAAAAAAAATGAGAGTTCCCCAAGCATGGACATCTCAAATTAAACTTGCATATCCATGGACAAATTTTGGTTGAGTAAATATGCATCACTACCAAAAATGATTCCATCAACATAAACAACAATAATTAGAAGATTATCATGCTCAGATTTAATATACAAGTTACTATCAAATACTACTCTTTTGAATCATTATTATTGCAGGTATTCATCTAGTCTAGAATACCATACCCTGGGTACTTGATTAAGTCCATACAATGCCTTTTTCAACCTACACACTTTCTTAAGATTTTCTAAAAACTAAAAACTTTAAGGTTGCTCTATTTAAACCTCTTCTTCAAACTGATCATTCAAGAAGGCTAATTTTACATCCATATGATATATTTTAAAAATTTTGTGACATGCAAATGTTAAGAACATCCTTACTGCCTATAATCCTACTACAAGTGCAAAAGTCTCCTCACCATCTATTCCCTCAACTTGAGCATAGCCTCTACATACCATTTTTGCATTATTTCTTAAAATGCATCCATTCTCATTCAATATATTCCTACAGACCCTTTTTGTGCCAATACCATTTTTATTTATTGGTCTTGGAATGAATTCCTACATCTGATTTTTCTCAATTTGATCTAGTTTCTCATTCATGACTTTTATCCAATGCTCATCTTGGCTTACTTAAGAAAAATATTTTGGTTCAATCATGGACACCATAATAATATACACTTGACTAGAGGTGTTCATTAATTTGCTTTGAGTTTGAACTCTTGCTTCTTTATCACCAACAATTTTCTATGTAGGATGATGTTTTGTACATACCTTAAGGTAGTTTTTGGGTGAGAGCATTATGTTTGCTCTTCTTTCTCTTCTCTTGATTCTTCAAGTTGTTTTGCTTCATCTTCACTACTAGTCTGAATAGGTGGGCTAATAAATATTTGTTGTTGGTTTTTGAGAAGTAGCTCCTCATCCACCTCGATATGATGCAATCAACTATTTTGCAAAGCCTTTTATTGTAGCATCAGTAGCCCTTTCTCTTAGTAAAGTATCCTAAAAATATTCCTTCATCATCCCTTGCATCGAACTTCCCAAAATTGTCCCTATTTTTCTTGACATAACATTTTCTACCAAAAACTCTGAAGTGTTTTATTGTAGCTAATTTTCCATACCATAATTCATATGGAAACTTGTTACTATTTAACCTAAAATAAATTTGATTTAAAATATTAATTATTGTGTGAACAATTTTGATCCTAGAATAAAATAATTAATAGAAAATTTCCATCCTAAATGAATTTAAATATATTTATTATTTAATATCATAAAAACTAATCTTATATAAATTACATATTAATGGTCTTTTGTTGAATATTAATAACAATTATCTTATTTTATTTCATATATTATGATTAATTTGTTTTATTTTTAATACATATATAATAAAATATAATTCTTTCTTTATTAAAATTCTTTTTTTCTAAAAAAAATATTACTCATCATAGATTATTTTAATTATTTATTTAATTTATATTAATTATATAAAAATAATAAAAATAATTTTCTATATATTTTAATTGTAGTGAGATACACTCTCTACTTCTAGTATGAAAGAGATGTTGTTCATGTCTGGTTTAAACATTGTAATGTCTTATTAAACATTTTGACTTGGTCAAAATAAAACAAAATATAAATATAAAATTTATTATTATTATTATTATAATTAATAATTAAACCAGTCTATATCCATTTTAACTCTGGATCTACCAGTATTAAGAGTGTTAAACACAACTATGGCAAAAAAAAAAAAAAAAACAATTATGAAAGGTACACATTAGATGAATATATTATTCACATAATATACATTTAAAGTACATTCGATTGACTCTTGGATTCATCTTCCAAGGTCTCTTGGACTCCCTTTGACTGTTCAACTTCCTCACCATAATCTTTAGTGGAATTGGTGTCCAATATTCCCCCCCTTAATCCAAAGGGGTGTGTGTGAGTCCAAGAAGAGAGTTGTAATACAAAATGTGAAAAAAATGCATGGCAGAACTAGGCTGAATGTGCTCTTTGAAATGTTGGTGTAAGGTGGAGGTTTAAGGATGACCACCAACACTAGAACACTTAATGTCGTTTCCAAAAATCTTCCAAATCTAGCAAGAAGTTGAAATCTTGTGCTATAGGAAGTGTCCCTAATGCTTTGGAGAGGAAAATCTTCAGCTTGGAAAAGGGAGCTCTACAACATGTAGTGGTTTAAGGATGATCGCCAACTCTTGAATGCTTAACGCAATTCCTGGAACTCTTCCAAAAATGGCAAGAAGTTGAAGCCTTATGCTAGAGGAAGTGTCCCCAATTATTTGAAGAGGGAGAAGCTCAACTTGAAAAGGGAGGTCTCAATCCCACATGGATGGTTTAATGTTGGCCACCAACCAAACACATGCTTAGGGGCATCTCTGTCTCTGGCTACAACTCTAAATCTGGCATGGCAGGTTGTAGCTTAGGCTCACTTGAACTTTTGTGTCTCTGGTTACAACTCTAAATTAGGCAACAGGTTCAGGTTGTGGCTCAGGCTCGCTTGATGTGGATTTGAAGCTTGTAGATTACCATCAATTCCCCCCTATTAGGCACAAGGTGAAAAGATGGAGAAAACTCAACTGGAAGACTGTCCAATACTCTAGAATAAATTCTAACATATGACTGAAATATCTTCTTGGCTATTAAAGCCCATTGCCAAGAAGCGATCAATCCAAGATGAATTTTTGTTCTTGCAAGAGGCTTGTTTTTTAAGCATCTTTTTGAAGAATGAGTGGTTTTATAATAGTGCTCACATGGATGAAGATCAAAATAATGATCTTTCATATGGCCAACTTGGTCACAATGTTGGCATTTAACAATCTGTTGTGGCTACTATGGAAGAGGGCCAAAATCTAGAACAAATGAAGATGAACTATCATAAATAAATCCAACACTCTGAAACTGGATGGGCTTTGAATAATTTGGAATATGAAAGGACACATCCTTGCGATATCCAAGACCAATTTTGTGCTTGTTATGGACATGCTCTTCCCAAGGTCTGATAATGGGCTTGGGAAGCGTAGGCTCGATCTCTACATTGACATGCAAATCTTCTCTTCGAAAGGGAACATGATGAGAGTTGACCTCAACCTCAAACTTACTGATCTGATTAGTTTTTAGGAGATGATAGGAGTGAAATTCAGACTGTAAAAAAGAATTGTTCTGAACAGAAATAGGTTCAGAATGATGTTTATGTTGTTGTAGTTCATCTTGTTGTAATTGTGACTCAAGCTGCAAAAATTCAATGTTTTCTTGTACATTTTGTAGATAGACCTTAATATTAGACATGTGTCCTTGCCGCCTTTCACTGTGTCTCCACTAGTAAATAATATTAGAGTACTTAATAACTCTACTAATCCATGAATTTTATCCATTATTCAAAACAATTCAAGTCAACAAATGACCAAAACTGTACTTGTAGAAACAATGATGGTTTTAGAAAATTCATTTGCCAAATTTTGAACTTGAACGTGAAAGAGTACAAAAGTGTTCACTATAAAGATCAAGGCAACAATAGGGAAGGACAAGAGCCTACTTTTTTTTCTTTACCTATCACAACTTCAACTTATTCAAATTCCTTCACGCTCTGAAAAAGAAAGCCAGACTTCACTAACGATTACACTCGGGGAACTTGTTATGTGTTCAACAGTGGACTATAGAATTCAGTCAAGAATGGAAACATCGTCGATTAATTCGCTGAACTTGAAGTCATAATCAACACTCCTTCAACTCATTCTTTAACGTAGATCTTTTAGGAGAAACTCCAACTGGTTTTCTAGGCTAAATAAACAAATCAATTAGCTATGGGTCAACTGATTATGATTCAATAACAAGGTTTTTGGGATTTGTAACTCAATCCAGTACCGTAGTTGCTAGAAGTAGGTGCAAAGCCCAGTGGTACTCCTACCGCAGAAACCTTAACAGGAAGTAAAATGATATCACGTCTCTACATTTCACCAGATAGCAAAATTCAAAGAAAAATACAATCCCCACGGAGAGAAACTTAATGAAACATTCAACTCCACATATGGATACTGATGTTCTAACATGGAGGTAGATTTGGTTGGCCTCTAAAATCCCCTCGCCTCCACCTATTGTTTGCTCCCAATTTGAATATGATTTGGCAGGATGTTGCAGGTACAGTTCGTTGTTATGCCTTTGAAGAGCCACAATCTTGTGCCAATCCAATGGTTGGATCTTTGTCTTCGGTAGCTAAAGCACTCTCTCACATTTCCCATTGCATTTGAGACATTGTATTCAATGCTCGTTAAACATTAGGCAATGTAACTATTTGTAGAGGCCCACGAGTTATTGACTAGTGTGAATTGACCATCAAATGATGATAATATGCCCGCAAACACTTCACTCCACTGACATCACAATGGATGTAAATTTCCACAACGAAAGAAATGGATTCCACAATCTTTCTAAACTTGTCCCCAGTGTTTGCAATTATGACTTTCAGTATGTGATATTTGAACATCTGAATGATGGCTTATGTTTCAAAGCTTTGCCCATTAGTGTTGCAACCTTCCCCTTCAATTTGTATGCACCATTCAATTCGGAAAATTGTGTTATTTACACATTTAATTTATAGTGCCAAAGCATAATTAAGAGCAAAGCTTAAGAAAGTGCGAACAACAAATCTAAATGCACAGTGCGAATAGTACTCTGGGATGGAAATTTTTCTGAGATTGATGGAACGTAGGATGAGGTCGAGCTAGGTATCTATAACATGTGCACATAACAAGATAGCTAGAGTTAGTTTCTGTACGTAGGTTTGGTGACGAAGAAAATGGTGAGAAGAGAAGGAATGTAACTCATAGGCTGTGAGGAAGGAAAATGGGTTAGGTTTCAGACCTAACAAAAAAGACAATTTTAGCGTGTGAAGAGGAGGAAGAGAAAATGTTAAGTAGAAAATAAATGGTTTATCAAAGGAGTACCCATGTGCAACAGAGTAACGTTATAGAATATTTTTATAGCTCACAGGCCAAACAGAGAAATGACAGACAATCATCATTCAAACCAATGCAAGGCTGACAGAATCTAAAAATGCTTAGGTCTGGCCTGTTGGATCAGGTGCACAGGAAAATTAAATAAACACAGAATTAACACAGCAGAAGATCAAACACATAGAACACAACTTTTTACGTGGTTCACCCCACCAATCTGGGCTACGTCCACCAAACATAGGCATCGGCAATATATTATTCAAATTGGAGATTACATCAATGAAACTCTCACACTCACACCCAGCTATCTGTATGACAACCTATTTTATAGCAGAGAGAAGCTAACTGCTCTCACATCAAATTTAGGATGCATTAATTTGCTCCCAACAACCTGGAGATAATCCAGCAACAGATTTTCTATTGTTGTCACACACTGGGATTTTGTCTATTTTGACTAAAACAGAAAAATATCTCAACAATCTCCACCTTGACAACAATTATCCTGATGCCCTGTTATTATTATTTTATCTTTTCTGCAAGCCAAGAGAAGCCAAACACCAGTGTAGCTTCTCCAACAAAACTGGTTTCGTGAACATGTCTGCACAGTTCTCCTTTGTATGCACCTTTTCAAGAGAAACTCCCTTTTCAGTGATAACCTGTCTTACAAAATGATATTTGATTGGAATATGCTTTGACTTACTATGATAGGCCGGATTTTTAGCCAAATGTATTGCACTTTGACTGTCACAAAGTAACCTGATGTTATCCTATAACCTACCAAACTCACCAACCAAACCTTTCAACCAAACTACCTCTTTGCAGGCATGAGAAGCAGCAATGTATTCTGCTTCAGTAGTAGACAAAGCAACAATATTATGTAGCTTTGACATCCAGCTAATAGCTCCACCTGCAAGAGTAAAGACATACCCTGAAGTTGACCTTCTCTTATCCAAATCACCTGCAAAATTGGAATCAACATATCCGCAAACATATTCACTACTCTTATTGTAAGAAATACAATAACTACTTGTGCCTCTCAAGTACCGAGCACCCATTTCACTGCTGACCAGTGTTCTTTACCCGGATTTGCCATGTACCTGCTGACAACCCCAACTGCATGAGAAATATCTGGTCGCGTACATACCATCGCATACATCAAACATCCTACTACATTGGCATAAGGAATTCGAGACATATAATCTTTTTCTTCATCTGTATTAGGACATAAACTCGAAGAAAGCTTAAAATGGGAAGCTAAAGGGATCGACACAGGCTTCACATTGTTCATACCAAACCTCAAAAGTATTTTCTCAACATACTTCTTTTGTGATAGCCACAGCTTACCATTGTCCCTGTCTCTGAAAATCTCCATGCCCAAAATCTGTCTTGCGGCTCCTAGATCTTTCATATCAAACGTCCTTGCCATCTGTGTCTTCAACCTGTTGATTTCTTCAATGCTTTTTCTTGCTAAAAGCATATCATCAACATATAACACTAAGATAATGAACATGCCATTATTCAATTGTTTGAAATAAACACAATGATCATATTCACTTCTAACATATTTCTGACTCAACATGAAAGAATCAAACTTCTTATACCACTGCCGAGGCGACTGCTTCAGGCTATATAATGACTTCTTGAGCCTGCAGACAAATTTTTCATTGCGATGCTGAACAAACCCTTCTGGTTGTTCCATATATATTTCCTCATCTAAATCACCATGTAGAAATGCAGTCTTAACATCTAACTGCTGCAACTCCAAATCAAACAAAGCCACTAATGCTAACACAATTCTAATTGAAACAATTTTTACCACTGGTGAAAATATCTCATGAAAGTCAATGCCTGCTTTCTGAGAAAACCCTTTTGGAACAGTCTTGCTTTGTACCTGTCTTCTGTATCATCACACCTCTTTTCAATTTGTAAACCTATTTACATCCCACAGTTTTTCTGTCTTTAGGAAGTTCTACTAGATCCCATGTGCCATTCTTGACTAATGCCATCATCTCGTCCTTCATAGCTTCTTTCCACTTTTCACTTTTAGAACCTTCTATGGCTTCATGATAGCATAAAGGTTCATCATCGTTAGCGGTTAAAGCAATTGAAGTAACATAATCATCATACCTTTTAGGAGGACGCTTCATTCATGTGGACCTCCTTAAAGATGTTTCTAGTACTTCCACAATTTGTTGATTATTATCTGTAGGAACTTCTTCATGATCTGTATCTGAAACATGTTCATGATCCGCATCTGAAATGTGTTCATGATCGGCATCTGAAACTTGTTCATCTTGACTATCATCAGTATTTGAACTAGTTTCAAACTGAATGTGTTGAAGCTTAGATACATTATCCTGTTTCAATTTATCATCGACATCTGGATTTTCAAGTGAAGATTCATTAAATTTAACATCTATGTTAATGATGATCTTGTGAGTAGTAGGATCCCACAATCCGTATCCCTTAGTCCCATCACCATATCCAACAAAGATGTATCTTTTTTATTTAGGATCTAATTTAGAACGTTGATGTTTCAGAACTAGAGCATATGCATCACAACCAAAAACTTTCAGTTTAGAATAATCACAAGCATGACCTTTCCATACCTCTTGAGGAATTTTTCATCCTATTGCAGTTGATGGTGATCGATTTATCAAATAACAAGCCGTAGAAATCGCTTCTGTCCACAATTACTTCTGCAAATTGGCATTACTAAGCATACTTCTTGCTCTCTCTAAAAGAGTCATGTTCATGCGTTCAGCAACTCCATTTTGCTAAGGAGTATATACAGTGGTTTTATGTCTTTCGATCCCAGCGTCCTTGCAATAATTATCAAATTCCTTTGAGGTAAACTCACCACCATTGTCAGTTCCACCATTGTCAATTCTTAAACATTTAATGGTTCTTCCAGTGATGTTTTCAACTAATGCTCTAAACTGTTTGAAAACTGTAAATACATCACACTTCTTCTTTAACATGTAGACCCACACTTTTCTAGAGAAATCATCAATAAAAGATACAAAATATGACGATCCTCCATATGAGGTTGTAGGAGATGGACCCCACATCAGAATGGATATAATAAAGGATTCCCTTACTAGTATGTTTTCCAGTTTTAAACTTCTGCTTACTTTGTTTCCCAAACAGGCAATGTTTGCAGAATCTAACTTAACAGACTTTAAATTAGGAAGTAACTTACGATCAGATAAAATCTTTAAACCTCTTTCGCTCATATGGCCCAACCTTTGATGCCATAAACAAATAGAATTGCTGTCGTTTTCAGATACTGTAGAAACATGATCTGATTCTGTTCTTCCTTCTAACTGAAAAAGATTTCCAACTTTATTTGCTTTCATTACTAGTAAAATTCCTTTATAAATTTTTATTACTCCACCTTGAATAAAAGTTTTATATCCATTAGTGTCTAGAACTCCTAGTGAAATGAGGTTTTTTCTTAGTTCAGGTACATGTCTTACATCAGTTAGAATTTTATTTGTCCCATCAAACATTTTAAGTTGGATGCTTCCAATTCCCACAATGTTACATGTGACATCATTTCCCATGTAAACGACTTCATCATTGATTGATTTATAAGTTTTAAACCATTCTCTATGAATGCACATGTGATTTGATGCACCAGAATCTAACAGCCAATGCTGATCGTGATTAGACATACTAACTGATAACACTTCATCACTCGTACCTGAAATGGATGCCAAACCTGTATCTGTCATGTTTGCTTCTTTCTTCTCTGTCGAAGAGTCGTCTTTGGATGTTTGCTGTCTCTTCCAACAGTTCTTCTTCAAATGTCCCGATTTGCCACAAAACCAACACTTTACCTTACTCTTCTTCCCTTTCGATTTGGAATGCGAGTTGTTGTGCTTACTGAAGCATCTTTATTTAGAAAGACCTCTGACCATCATTGCTTTTGATGTAGAAGTTTCTGAATTTGACCTCTTCCTTGTTTCTTCGGACAACAAAGTTCCAACAACATCATCAAATTCAAGGGTTTCTGATGAACTAAGACTTATAGAAGTAACAAAATGATCCCATGACTTGGGCAATGAGCATAATAAAGTTATAGCTTTATCTTCGAATTCAAATTTTACTTCTATACTTTCTAACTACACCAGGAGAGTATTAAAGGTATTCAGATGATCAGTAATGGATGTACCTTCCTTCATGCGCAAACTGTATAATTGTCGCTTCAAAAGAATCCTATTGGTTAAGGATTTTGTCATGTACAACTTTTCAAGCTTTGTCCACAAACCAGCAGCAATTTTCTCTGACACGATGTTAAACAAAACATCATCCGCCAAACACAATCGAATGCCGCTCAGTGCTCTTTCATCCAAGTCATTCCATTCATCATCTGTCATGGTGTAAGGTTGTTTGGCTTTTCCCAACAAAGCCTTCGCCACGCCTTGTTACACGAGTAAATCATACATCTTCACTTTCCAGATCTTGAAGTTGTTTTTGCCATTGAACTTCTCGATCTCAAATCGAGCACTTCGATTTTTTGCCATGTTGTGTCACACAAAAAATCTCTAATTGACACTTTTAATAAATGAAGTTTTTATTTAAACAAAAAACTGCCTTGCATCAATAAACTGTGGTTGCCTTCAAATATCATGGCATATCAAAATCTGATATAGATAGCTTTTATCAAAACCTTCAAATCGACTTGAATGCAGAAGCATTGCCTACTGCTAATAATGGGCCATACGCTGTGTTATTAAAAGTATAAGTTGTTTGTTTTCTTTTAAAGATTGGTGTGAAAGCATTTGCAAACGGATCAAGAAAGCTGTGCGGCGACCCATTAAACATAGGGAAGACCGTGGAAACACTTCGTTTACTCTTGCAGCAGGATTTTAATAAATTTTTGATAGACCATTTTTCTTTCTAACTCTCGAAAAATAAAATTTTATTTAAATCATTGACTTCATTTCCTGAGTGAAGTTCTACGCTGACATCAACTATGATTCTCATACATCATAAACCATAACGAATGAGCTACCAAGTCAAAGAATGAGGCGACCCATTACAAAAACGTTTTTGTCTTTTTTAAAAAACCAATCTTCAAACAACGTTCTAAAACATTTCAACATTTTAATCATTAATGTCAACAGAACAACATTTAATAATTGATGTAGAATAGTTCAACAGTTCAAACCTCCAGCAGTTGACGTGCCACGCAGGTCCAACCTCCAGTCCACCGCACTTTAACCGCTGCAGATTCACATTTCAATGCTGCAAACGAAACAGCGTCCTCATGAAGGGTCCTGCGTGTTGTCTGTACACCAACGCACAACGCTCAAACAAGCAGGCCTCAATTCAATAGCAAAGCGATGACACCACACAAATTGATAACCAATATGATCTCTTCTACCAGCGCATGGCGCAGTGTCACAGTGTATCAACTTGCACGCCACGCAGATCGACTGGAAAACACGTCGACGGTCTTGGTCTCACGGCTGCAACAAGGCTAACAACACACAGGTTCACTGTTCAACAACAAACAGTGGATCAATCACGCTCTGATACCTAGTGTTAGAGTTACCACAACAGAAGTTAATACACAAATAAGACACACAACATTCAACCATGAAAAAACACAGATTTTAACGTGGTTCACCCAACCAATCTGGGCTACATCCACCAAACAGAGGCATCGGCAATCTTATTATTCAATAGGAGATTACAACACATAATTCCTCACACCCTCTCAGACCAAATATCCTCTACGGGCTTACATTTTATAGCTAGGAGTAGAAAACTGAATCATAAATTCTCTCACAACAAATATAGGATGCAATAACTCCTGAGGAATAACTAGAGCTAACTTAGCAACAAATCCTATTGTTGTCATATACATGAGATTTTTTCCAAAATTAATTAAGAGAAAATCTCAACAATCATAACACCCTAAATTCAGAAGTTATAATTATTTATTAATTCTTAACCTGCGACTAACCTAAATCTATGAAATACCAAAAAACCTCAAATTTCTCGATATGTAAATTTGTTATTTTTAATTTTATTTCATATATTCAATATATAGTATTTCCATTTTTTAAATATATTATTAAATATCAATATCTATGGCCTAATAAATTGTACGGCCCAACGGCATACCCATCCAATTCAATAATGGCTGTCAATACGGCGTACCAACGATAGAAAATACACAACAAAGGGGGAGATTTTGGGGCGGACCGAAAGGTTTCTTGGGGAGTGGGGAACTGCAAAAGCGGAAAAATATATTTAAAACAATAACGTGCAATTAAAAAAGTATTCTAAAATGGTACTGCTCCAAACGATTTATTTTATTGTGTATTTCTCCGACTTCCGAGGAATTATTTTCCATACCACGTGAAACGATTTATGTTTGTTGGTTGATTTTCCTGACTCCTGGAGTAGTGGTCAATTCGGCACCGCCTACCAATCACACCAATCACATTGAATATACAGAGACCAAGAAAGTTTAGGTTTAAGGTGGGTATATTAATTTTTTTAATTTTTTAAATTATATTTTTAAATACATAAATATTTTTGTTGGTCTTAGATTATAGATAGTCTATATTTAAAATATTCAATTCCAACAAATTCTCATTACATTTGAAAATAAAATTCACTTAGAATATTTATTTTTCAACTTTTTTCTATATATAATCATACTTAAAATGGTTATTCAAATAGTTTATTGAAATATTTTTAAAGAGTATAACAATTATATATTTTCTTCACATTCAAAAGTTAAATCTAAGATTTTTTTATTTTATTTTTCTTACTTCATAAAGATATCAAAATACTTTATTTGACTAGGAACAATAGTGAAATGTTTTTACCACATTTCCTTCATACTAGTTGTAATATCAACAACAAAATGAGAGAACTAACACAATGAAAATAAGATTATTGATGTTTTATAATACTTTTAATATTTTATTTATAAAATAGATTACTTTTATTTTAAAAGAGACACATGGCAACTCAAAATTTAACATTAAACATTTCTCTCATATTCAATTATACAATTCACCTCTCCGCATAATAACCAATAAAACTTCCTTATTAATTAATTATCAAATTGTAATAAATTTTACCATTTTAAAAAGCAATTCAACAATTTTTTATTACTTTTTTTTTAATAATCATCTTAATAAAAACATTCTATATTATTTTAAAAATACTAAACAAATAACAAATAAATCCAAATGATTAAATATTAAATTACACCAGCTTTCTAAAATTATATCATAAGTTCATGTCCTTATCCTCTCCTATCTTATTAAGATCAATGCAATCTTAATAAACTTTAAGTTAAATAAATAGAAAACAAAATATATGATTCACATAAAATCATTGTTTACATATTTATGGTACATTATTTACATATTTATATCGTATATAAATCGTTAATAATAAACACCATATATATGATATATCAATGAAGAGGATGTCATGGAATTCTACATTTTTTATTTTTTTGAAAAGCATGGTCAAAATTTAAATTTTCATGTAACAAATATTGTGATTATCTTCTATCATCCTCTACGCTGGTCACAACATCTTACATTTTCTGCGAGAGGAAGTAGAATTTGTATTAAAATATAACATAAATTCATATAGAATTATTGAGCTGATAAGCTCATTAGTTGTATGATGGTTAACATATTATATTTTTTGCAAAGAGGAAGTAGAATTTGTACTAAAATACAATAGAAATTCATATAGAATTATTGAGTCGAGAGGCTTATTCTAGAGCTTTATGATGTGTAACCTTGTCATTCCGTCATCAAAGTTGAAATTTTACTCATGTCTACCCAAATAATTTTTTTAATAAATTTTACAATAAAATAAAATAAAATAACTATACAAAATATTTAAATAATGTGGATACATAAAAAAAATTCACATGAAGAAATTGGATCTCTCTAGGCTCATGCTAGATATGTATTTAAGATAGATCTATGATAGTTTAATGCTATAGTGCACGTATATTGATTATAAAATTTTAAAATTATTAAATCTAGTGACAATCAAAATTTTGATTTAATTTATAATCATTTATTTAAATATTTTACAAATTTGAAAATATGAAAGGTTTATGTTATTTAATTTTAATTATACAATTAACTTTAATTTAAATGTTGTGAAGTAGAACTTGTACTAAAATACAATAGAAATTCATATAGAATTATTGAGTTGAGAGGCTCATTCTAGAGCTTTATGATGTGTAACCTTGTCATTCCATCATCAAAGTTGAAATTTTACTCATGTCTACCCAAATAATTTTTTTAATAAATTTTAAAATAAAATAACTATACAAAATATTTAAATAATGTGGGTTCATAAAAAAAAATTCACATGAAGAAATTGGATCCCTCTAGGCTCATGGTAGATCGGTATTTAAGATGGATCTATGATGGTTAAATGCTATAATGCATGTGTATTGATTATAAAATTATTAAATTATTAAATCTAGTGACAATCAAAATTTTGATTTAATTTATAGCCATTTATTTAAATATTTTGCAAATTAGAATATATGAAAGGTTTAGGTTATTTGATTTTAATTATACAATTAACTTTAAGTTAAATGTTGTGAAGTAGAACTTGTACTAAAATATAATAAAAATTCATATAGAATTATTGAGTGGAGAGGCTCATTCTAGAGCTTTATGATGTGTAACCTTGTCATTCCATCATCAAAGTTGAAAGTTTACTTATGTCTACCCAAATAATTGTTTTAATAAAATTTAAAATAAAATAACTATACAAAATATTTAAATAATGTGGGTTCATAAAAAAAAATGACATGAAGAAATTGAATCCCTCTAGGCTCATGTTAGATCTGTATTTAAGATGGATCTATGATGGTTTAATGCTATAGTGAATGTATATTGATTATAAAATTTTAAAATCATTAAATCTAGTGACAATCAAAATCTTGATTTAATTTATAATCATTTATTTAAATATTTTACAAATTGGAAAATATGAAAGGTTTATGTTAGTTAATTTTAATTATACAATGTTAAATGTTATTCAACGTAAGTAGCCAATTAATAAGAAGGAAATCTATCTATTTCTCCATTGAAAATCACAATGGAACCCAATTTACCCTTAAAACCTATATATCTGATAAATTAACAAATATTTGGAGTTTAGGCTATTTAACCATACATTTGGAATTTAAGCTATTTAACCATAGCCATACAATTTGCCCTAAATAATCAATATTCCAAAAGATTATCTTACACACATCCGAAATTTAAGCTATTTAACCTCAACCATACAATTCACCCTAAATAATCAATATTCCAAAAGCTTATCTTGCACTTCTACTAGTTGTAAAATTACATACGAGAATTGCAACAATTCAACTTAAAAATTATTCAATTTAAATCAAATTACCGTAAATTTTATAATTTAATCTCAATTTAGTTTAGAAAGATAAAATTACAATGAAATTACCTGATACTAGAATCACAAAAAATTAACATGAAACCATATAAACTATATATGCAATGAAATTGTAATTCCAACAATTTTACTTGAAATTCTACCATTTAAACGAACACAGGATATCAAATTTAAATTGAAATATCCATAGATTGATCTTGAATTAATTTATCCACTCGTAATGATTATCTTGTAATTCATTGAATTTATTAGTGTAAATTACGATATTACCGTAGCAACAAGTTACATACAACTTTCCTTAAAGCACACCGGAGTTTCCATCACTATAAAAAGGTGTTACTGCAACATAGAGTTGCCAAACTATAACATGGAGTTTCCACAACTACCAATCATAGCGTTGTCCAAATCTCCCTACTAAAACACTGCAATATTTTTTTTTGAGCGATTTGGATATTTTAAAAGTTTTATAAAAACACGATTAATAGTTTTCTTTTTCTCAGATTATAAAATAAAAATAAAAATATGGATGAAATTACTAAATTTTTAAATAAATCACAATACTTCTCACATTCCTACCAGACTACTAAAGTAAAAGGTTGCTATCCAGAACACCTTTGTAGTGTGCAACTACACAAAATAAAACCATCGTTTATTGATACGTCAAACTCTAAATTTGAGATCTTAGGAGTGCATAGGCACTTGCCATGGGCTATATTTATTCTATGGTTATTCATGAAATCCACGTGATCCCCTTCTCTCTGCATTTACAAAAAAAAGTTAAGTGTATGGTTATTCATGAAATCCACGAATTTGAATCAGGTAAACAATTTCTAAATTCAAATTTCAAATCCCGATAATAGCCCGCCACTATTTCAAATTTGAAGTTGAATTCGATGGATCCATGTATCTACAAGGATGACATATGGTAGATGAAATTGGATTCTATGGATCCATGTATCGACAAGGATGACATATGGTAGATGGGAGTGAGAAAACAGAGGTTGGCAAACGGGGAGACCCAACGGTGGGAGACGGTGATGGAGCGAAGGCCGCGATAGACATTACCGAAAATTTTGAAGTTACCGGAGGATGATGGCCGGGGGAGGAAGGTGGAAAAGATGAAGTCGAAATGGTCGACTTTTAGACTAGGCTATTAATTTCCACGACCGATTTGTAATTTTTGTGTTTAAATTTTTATGATCTATAATGAATTAAACAAAGTCTTTCTGTAGAATTCACATCAGATAATTATTTGACCTACATGTTTCGAATCAACAAGTGTGGTTCATGATGAGGACTAGATGAACAGGTAGACCATGGCAAAAGCTTAAATGGTAAACCATGGCAAAGGCTTAAATAGAGAGCAATGTAGAGACATGATTTCAAATAACCGCTATATTAAATGACAAATTTTAGAAAAAATATTTAAATAATGATATTATTTCATTAATTTATTAAAAATATTAATAGATAACCGCTATATTAAATGACAATTTCTTGAAAATAATATTTAAATTATATTTATTAAAACAATATTACTAGTTATTGAAAAATAATATTTAAATAATGATAAATAGTTTTATTAATTTATTCAAATATTAATAGGTATTTATTAATTTATAAAAAAATATTAATAGGTAACGGCTATATAAATGGGTAGTTTAAAAAAAATAATATTTAAATTAATTTATTAAAACCAAATGTTACTCGGTTCTTGAAAAATAATATTTAAATAATAATAATTAGTTAGTAATTTATTAAAAACAAATATTAATAAGTTACCGCTATATTAAACACCTAGTTTTTAAAAATAAATAAATAAATAATCAAAGTCAAACTTTAAAAGAAGGGAGTCAAAAACTATAAAAACGAGTGAAGACCCCTAATCGAGACAAGATCATTTGATATATAAAATAACTAATGGAATTTTTTTTTTTTAAATTAAAAATAATTAATGGAAAAATAAATAAAATAAAACAAAAATATAAACCAGTCTATATATATATATATATATAATATAATATCCAAAGAAAAATAATCAATAAATAAAACCTGGTCAACAATAAAATATGGGGTTCATGCCCATTAAACAAATAACAAAAATACTAAAATGAGTTAAGAACGAATAGGATGATAAAATACATAACAGAACATGAATGATCAAGAAAATAAACTCTAATGAAGAATAAATCAACAAAAAATACTATAAAAAAGATGCCAATACCTTAAAAAAAAACCAAACAAAAAAACTAAGAAGACAAGACAGGGACCCAACTTCTACTAATATTCCAACCATCGTCTCTATTCAAATTCTTGAGTCTTTTTTCAATTTTCAGGGCCTCCCTCAATTTACAATGATGAAAATGACTAACCTTAGCAACGACTTGGGCCTCCTCAATGCAGATGTGATGCTTAGATTTATTTGCATGCTCTGCCAAAGCAGAGGAGTGAGTCTTGCCATGCTTGATGTCAACAACATGCTCACAAATCATTTGATTAATCGAGCAACCAATCTCACCAATATAGGGAGTCCCACAAGAGCATGGGATAACGTAAACACCCTTCATATTCTTGGGGTCCATTGGGTCTTTTACAGAGCTAAAGGAGCTCCGTATGGTATTTAAAGGCCGAAAGGTTGAAGCCACCTTATGCTTCCTTAGGATCCTTGCAATCTTGTTAGTGGTCCCTTGGATAAAAGGAAGATGAGCACTAAAAAATCGATCCTTAGTATCTTTCTTAGCACTAGGACCTTTTCCAGCTCTGAGGAAAGCCTTAGTACATTGGTGTCTACTATACCCATTATTAAAGAAAACACTTAAGAGATGTGCTTTCTCTTCCTTGAGATGGTTCTCATCAGAAACTCTTAAAGCTTTTGAGAAAGGATTTTTCATTCTTTATTTTCCCCTTTCTTAGAGACTTCTCAAGTTACTCTGATCAATTCGGCAAAGAAACAATTAATTTCCACGACCACTTAAAACGATTTGTCACTCATTATTTTCCTTGCTTCTTCTAAGATTTCTCAACTCACTCCAGTGAATTAGGCATTGAAAAGATTAATTTCCATGACGACTTGAAATCATTTGTTACTCCAGTCAATTCGGCAAAGAAACAATTAATTTCCATGAACACTTAAAACGATTTGTCAGTATTTAATTTACCTGTTTCTTCTAAGACTTCTCAACTACTCTGGTCCAGTTTCCACGACGGCTTGAAATCATTTGTTTCCCCTACTTCCTAGAGACTTCTTAACTTACTAGTCATCCTCCAATGATGGGAGAGTTGGAGTATTTATATGGATGTTGCACACATTGCATCAATGCATCTCACAAGCAACGTAGTTACTTAGAGTTAGGGAAGATCGAGAAATGGATAAAGGTTTTGTGTCGATGATGCTTGTGTGTGTTGTGCTGATGGAAACTTTGGAAAATACCATCCTTGCCTTGGATGCTGCATCCATGAGTTACCATGCTCATCCCTTCAACTGCATGTTGGGTGGAAGTACCTCTTTTCAACCTAGTGAATCTATTTTGAACAAAGTTGCAATGAAGCTAGAGGACTCTGAGTTGACATCACCCATCGATGCACTTCACGCCTTAAGGGATGTGCTGGCGCTTTTATCGTTCAGAGATGCGGTCATATCCGATCCATCTGGATCCCTTCTCAGCTGGACACCACAAAATTCATACAAAGTGTGCTCCTGGAATGGGATCCGCTGCAGAAATGACATAAACAGAGTGGTTGCCATAACACTTCCTGGCTTCGGATTGAAAGGTAGTCTCTCACCATCTCTAGGTACCCTTTCGTTATTACGCACTTTGAATGTCTCTCATAATAATTTCATAGGAAGAATTCCACCAGAAGTGGGGCAACTTAAAGCATTGAACATAATTGACCTCAGCTCTGATAAGAAGTCTGGAGAATTCCATTGATTCAAATGTTGTGATCTATATCTTAACTCATTCAATGAATGTTACATTTATACTTGAAAACAATAACTGAAAACAATTATAACTAGAAATACCTAAATTATAACTAAATCCCTAAACTAAATATCTAACTATACAGAAATCCCGAAGGATTACAACATTTTCCCCCTTAATCTGAAGGGACATCTGACATACCAAGTAAAGATCTAAATTTTTCGAACTTTTCACGTCCCAATGATTTAGTAAAGATATCTGCAATTTTTTCTGATGTTGGACAATGTGTCAAATGAATTGTTTTGGCCTCTGCATGATGTCGAATCAAATGACACTTGGTGTTGATATGTTTGGTTCGATCATGAAACTTTGGATTCTTGGCCAATTGAATTGCAAAAGAGTTGTCAACAAATAAAGGATTTGAAGCTTTTTGTTTCTCCCGCAAATCTTCAAGTATTTTCCGAAGTCAAATGATTTCCTTAGTGGCTTGAGCTACTGCAATATATTAGCTTCGGTGGTATAATCAGCAGGAACAGATTGCTTACATGATCTCCAACTGATGGATGCTGATCCAAGATTCATAAAATAGCCAGAAGTAGAGACTCCATTCTCTTTATCTCCATCAATATCGCAAATCTAAATAACCAACAAGATGGAAGTCTAAAACTTTGGTATATTTGATGCCGTAAGTTTGGGTTCCATTCAAATATTTCCGTACTCTTTTTGCTGCTACCGAATGGCCCTCACAAGGATGATGCATAAATTTGGAAAGTATTCCTATAACAAATGTTATATCAAGACGAGTAATAGATAAATAAATCAAACTTCCAACAAGTTTCCTATACTTTGTTGGATCTTCAAATGATTTTCCTTCTTCTGAAGTAAGTTTCAAATTCAGCTCCATTGGTGTAGCAACAAGATTACAATCCATCATACTATATCTGTTCAATAACTTACCAACATACTTCTTCTAAGAGATGAAAATATGTTGTGGTTTTTGATCAACTTCAATTCCAAGATAATAATGAAGTAAACCCAAATTTGTCATATCAAAAACCTTTTTCAATTCCTTCTTAATAGATGATATATATTCATCATTGTTTCATGTGATCATCAAATCATCAACATGTACAACTAGATATACAACTAATCTTCCAACTTTCTTAACGAAAAGAGTTGCATCGTCTAGGTCAAAATGTTTATAATTTAACTTTAGGAGATGTTTAGTTAGTTTCTCATACCATGCTCGTGGTGCTTGTTTCAAGCCATAAAAATACTTCATTAGTTTGTAAACCTTTTGTTCTTTCCCTTTAACGAAAAAACCTTCTGGCTGAAACATGTAAACATCTTCTTTCAAATCTCCATTCAAAAAAGCAGTTTTGACATCCATATGATGAATTTTTCATTCTTTCTGAGCTACAATAGAAAACAAAGATCTAATAGTGCCACATTTAGCTGCAGGAGAAAATGTCTCTGTATATTCAATACCCTCTTTCTATGCATATCCCTTCGCTACAAGTCTTGCCTTGTGTTTGTCTAGTGAACCATCAACTTTATACTTAGTTTTATAAATCCATTTGCAACCAATAGGTTGGATGCCAACAAGAGGATCCATCAGCCTCCATGTGTCATTTTTTATGAGAGCATCATATTCCTTTTGCATTGCATCTTTCCATTGATCATAACTAGTAGCTTCTTCAAAACAAGTAGGTTCACAATCCACATAAAATTTAAATTCACAATGAGAATAGTTATCCGAGGAACTTCTAGTCTTAAACTCATCATATTTCTTCAGAAATGTTTGAATACGAGATGATCTTCACAAAGGTTGTGTAGGAAGTTGCTCATCTTCTTCATTTGTCTCAGTTCTTGCCATTTCTGTCCTTTCCAACTCTATCACCATTTCTGTCCCGGTCATGTCTGTAGAAATGCTTGCATCAACCAATTTCTCATCAATAACAGAATTATCATCATTGAGAGAAGGAAACTCCTTTGACTAATCTAATATAGGTATCCCCCCTTCAGGATGTGGAAGTATATTATCTTATTCATAATAAAACTCTTGAGGCACAAACTTTTCTATTTGATTAAGTTGTTTATCAACAATGAGGGAATCTTTATCAGATTCAAGAAAAATTACATCTCTTGACAAAATAAATTTCTTGTTCTCTTCATCATATAATCGGTATGCCTTAGAAGTCATAGAATACCCTAAAAGAATACATTTTCTGCTCCATTCACTCAATTTATTCCTCTATTGTTTAGGAATCAGAGCATAATATTGAGAACCGAAAACTATGAAATGTTTAGCAGCAAGAAGATGATTATACCACATTTCATATGGAGTTTTGTTATTAATGACAGAGGATGGGTACAAATTTCTAATATATGCTGCGCAGAGCGTTGCTTCTCCCAAAAACATCAATTTTACATTCTTAAAAAAATCATTGACCTTACCATATTAAGCAATGTTCTTTTCATTCATTCTGCAACACTGTTTTGTTGTGGATTATATGGTATTGTGGTCTGATGTTTGATGCCATTCTCTTGCAAATATTTTTCAAAGTCATGTGAAGTATATTCTCCTCCATTATTAGTTCTTATAGTACTAATATTTAGTTGAGCTTCATTTGTAATCAAGAGATGAATTTTTTTAAACACATCAAAAACTTGTGATTTTTCCTTAAGCAGATAAACCCAACACATCCTTGAATAATCATCAATAAAAGTCAGTATGTATTTATTTCCATTCGCAGTTGGTACAAGCATAGGTCCACACAAATCAGAGTGTATGAGCCTTAATTTTCTTGTAGCTCGAGAAGTAGAATTCTAAAAATATTGTTTGTGATGCTTGCCCAATATACAAGCATTACATGGGGTCAATTTTCTAGGAACTGTTGGAAGTCCTTTAATCCCCTGCTATCTCATAATTCTAATACTTTCATAATTAATATGACCAAAGCGTGCATGCCACAATAAAGAAGATGACAAAGTATCATTTTGTTGAACCAAATAATTTGTGTTTAATGTAACAGAGCACACACCTTTCAATTTCAACAATTTATCTTCTTCTACACTAGTCATTACAGTTTTATTGTCGGTTGCTCTTGGAATTTCTACTTTACTATCAAATATGTGGATGGAATGTCCCTGTTGTCTTATTTGTACAAGAGATAATAAATTTCTTTGGAACTAAGGAATGTAAAGAACATCATTCAAAGTATAATCAGAAAGTCCACGACTTTTAACTAAATAGAACCAATCCCCTATGGTTTGATTTGAGACTTATCAGCAAAATACACTACTCCATCAATATTATCACTGAATTGTTCAAACAAATCTCTTCTAAAGGTCATATGACAAGTGGCACCTATTGTTATAGACATATTTGGGCACTTCAACCCCAATCATATATGTGGATAAACCAAGGGCTCTTTAACCCCTGAAAGTGTTGCTTCATACCCTAAAGGAGAATGGTCAACTGATTACATCATTTCCCAGAAGTTCCACCTGAAAAACCACTTAGAACTGGCCAAAACTAGACCATACTTACTGCTCCACTATCAAGGTGCGATGCATACTGGCTCCTACACTAGCCAGGTGTGATGCATACTAAAGAGGCCTTCTAAGGGTGCGATGAGTGAGAATGGACAAATGGCTGAGACAGTTTGCTAAGTGGATGCTCATGGAATCTTCTAGAAAATTCTCCAATGACACTTGCCTCTCTGAATTCACCCAGGGATGAGTAAGAGATCAATGAAATCTCCAAGTGGAACCAAGAACTATCAGTGGAATGACACTAATCAAAAACCCAAAGCTGACTCACACCCTTGCAAGAAATATATAAATGGATCCCTCATCTAAGAGATCTGGAGGATGGAATTTCGTAATTTGTAAGGAAGTGCTATTGGTTTCTCTTTGAGAAGGAACATTGTATTGTTGGTTGATCTTGCTTTTCATGAGGTGAAAAGGGCTTTGATGCTGGGAGGATGATGCTGGATTAGACAACTGGGTTGTAATTCTCCCTTCTACTATTAATAAAGTTCTTTGAGTTTTCCTCCATATAATCGTGTATTTTTTAATCTTGTTATTTGTGAATGCAATTGTATGGTCAATATATTTATGATTCTGCATTGTTTATGATATTATAGATTGAGATGGTTTGATGGTGTTTTGTTACTCTACCTCTACAGGTATTCTCTAAAGCAGAACAAGTAGGAGAGGAGTTGCAAGCTCTATCAAGGGAGAGGGAAATCAAGCAAGGAGTCAAGTGGAAGATCCAGGTTAGTCCCCTTTGCTTCTCTCTTATCTATCACACATAAAGGAAATCACAAAGTGCTTTGATTGTTTGTTTCTAAGATAGCCACCCTTCTTAAGACTAGCAGATCGAAAAGACACTAGTTTTCCCGGAAACAAAATGGTGACTCCACTGGGGAACGAATAGTTTGTTTGTTTGTTTGTTTGTTTGTTTGTGTTGTTTTCTTTATAAACTATAGACAGAGCCTGAAGTTAGCCAGATAGCCTTCAAACTGCTCTTGCTATGCAATTGCAAAGTAGATGAATGTTGCTTCAGTCAATCTCCAGGTTAGTTTATGAACTGAATATTTGATTTACAAACATCCTAAATGCCCTTGTGGTAGCTCAATAACCTCCTAAGATCATACTCCTGTACTTTTTTTTCACTGTCCATCATAGCTCAACTTAAATCACTGAACTTAGCTGCAAATTTTGAGCAAAAACCCAACTCAGTTTCACTCCCTAGCCCATCGCACTGTCTGTAACCGGAAACCAATATGCATTGCACCTCTCGTGTGTAGCAGGTGTGATGCATCCCTGTTTCTAAGAAGCATAGGTGCAATGACTAAGTAATACTATTTCTCTCTTTGAAATTTGGGTTTTTCCTCCTTGTTTTTAGCTCTATTCAGTTGTTTTGCTGCTTATGATTAGTATCTCATTGCTGAAGCCTCCTTTTTTTACATTATGATTAGGATTAGTAAATGTTTTTATGTATTTATCCATCATTTACAGTCCTTCTTCAAAAAGTAGCTTAATCAAACCATCGTTTTGATGCAAAAAAGTGTCGTAATTGTCATTTTGGGTAAAAAAGAAGAGTGTCGTAAAGTCTTCCTCCTCTAGATAGTCGATTGTACTTTTGTCATTGTATTTGACTTGAATTGTTAATATTTGAAGTATCAAAAGCAATTCTATATTCGAAATTGAAAAGTGTCGTTTTAGTCTTCCTTTCGTTTTGAAAAAGAAATTTTTGAAATGTCACTCTGAAAAAAATAGTTCAGATCTGTACTTAGTTTTCCTCTTTTAGCATTCTCACAACAAGGAAACAAAAAAAAAATACATGAATTTGCGTTCGCATTTACACTGCATGAGAAAGATGATTTAGGAAAAGTGCATTTAGCGTGTGCTCTTTGCTCTTTGTTGAAAGAATCGTAATCTTCTAAGTAGCTAGGATTTTCATTGCTAAAAAATAAACGACTATTTATCATTTTAGATTGCATATTTAGGAATTTTACATCTACGTCACACGGTGAACCTTGAAAAACAAACTTCTAAAGAAGATCAACTCTAAAATAAATCTCAATGAACTTGACAATGCTTTGGAACCTAACGCAACACATCTAGAAGTCTAGGCTAGAGACGTGTTCCGGTGTCGTAAAACCTGGTAACTATCGTTTTTATCGAAGGTTGGGTGATTCCTCCTGTTTGATACGACAAGTGCTAGTATGGACTTGTGCTCCATGTACCGTCGAGTATATATTGGGAGACCACAATAGGCTGATACCCTTTATCCATAGAAGTCGTGTCTGCCGCCCTATCGATTGCAATGCACTGAACACAGCATTCGGGAAGATTGACTACTGTACATAAGTCCTTGGTAATTTCTCTTTAATTTACCACCAAGGTGTATATTGTAGTTTTGTGAATTGTTTGGTAATCCCTCTGTCTAGATTTCCAGAGTAGTCACTTTCGTTCCTTTTTTATTCCTTAAAAGAAAAGGTCCATCTGAGCACTTGTCACTTTAGGCTCATTAAAAATCGAAGGCGACTAGAGTCATCTTTAGCTTTTTCTTGACTCTTAAAAATTGAAAAAACAAAGTTGTGTCAAAGCGTCATTAAAATTTATTTAATTCGGAATAACATCATTTTCCCCTTAATTTTGAGTTGACCAAGTAATCCGCAATCGTGGAAGAAAGTCAATCGAAACCCTGTCGTTCGTGGAGACTAGCGAGTCAACCATCTTTGACTCTGGAAACAAAACCATTCCGAGCAAAACAGTCTCGTTTAACTGAGTCCAATTCTCCTGGTTTATTTGAAACTTTTGTTTCAACATCATCAGAGACTCCAGTTACTCCGATCATTTCTGGTACATATGCCTTTACAGAAGAAGCTCCGCGGTTACAAGAGGACATTGGAATTGATCCTAGTGTAATAGTAGACACTTCTATACCTGAAACAGCTCCATCTAGAGCTGATCCAGAAACTGAAGTCCACTTACCTGAACATATGGAAGTTGAGTTCCAGAATTCAGAAGGTATCACCCCTCTAGTATTTGTCACTGCAAAAGTTATACCTTCTTCAGCTCCAGAAATATTTTTACAGACCTGACGGTCTACCTCTTCCACCCGGATTGATTGCCATAGAGGAGATAGTAGAGGATATTCCATCCAGTACTCCATTGCATTTTGGAACTGGGATCCACTTATATCCTTCTATTCCTGAAGTTAGTTCTTTTAATCCTCCTTCATCGCAAGTTCCTGTCGAATCACTAGGAAATATTTTGGATAGACTAAATATGTCTGAGCAACCATCAACATCTAGGACTGTGTCATCTGACACAGCAACAACAGAACTTCCTGCTACCACACCTATGATTTTTGCTGGTATACCATCTGTCCCAACTAGTTATCAATCACTAGATGGAGTCCAACCAGGCACTGTTTTGACAACGTGGTCTGTTCCTATGTGTTCATCTGGAATCCTATCTAGCATTTCTTATGTTGAAACTTAGAAAATTGTTCCTGCATACCAGTTTCAATTTGGGCAGCCCAGTCTTCAAAGACCGATCTATCCTTTGAGCACTGGATTGCCGCCATATGGGGGGCAGTATGCTTTTTCAATGTTCCCTCCTAGAGAACAACCATATGAGAGTTCACAACAAAATTCAGGTCAAATTGGAATTACATCCAGTGGTTGGGTACCAATACTGCCTCAACAACCAAGAGTTGTATATTCAATGCAACCAACTCAACCTGTGTCGAATATTCCCACTACACCTGCTATTGTGACTGTGTCACAAGTACAAGCACTGCCTGTTGTATGTCAATCTCAAGTCTCTCAGGTTGCAATACAACAACCTCTTGTCTCTACGGCTCAATCACAACCTCAGGTTAGTGTTTCCTTACCTGGAACGACTCAGGCTCAAATGGG
>APFE030151235.1:50482-60778 GCA_000404065.3 Pinus taeda | reverse complement strand
AGTGGTTTTGAGATCACCACGAACTTTCAGATGCCTTTAAAACTTACATTTCATTCCACATTTTGGAGTTTCTGGGTATATACAATGACTATTACAACAACTGGACTTGCTTATAACATGCTAGGGAGTCTATTCCACAAACCACACTAACTCAAACAAACATCTACTTTGTTTTCCACCATAAACGTTGTCGTTGCTCCTTTAGTGTCACTGTTGCACAAAATTAATATTTGGTACAATTCAACCTTATTACCCACCACATAGTACATTTACATCATCTTTCTGATTTAATTGTCTTGGATTTACCTGCATGATTTGTTAGAGTAGCTAATTCTAACAAAACCACTCCATTGAGTTAGCTAAGCTCAATGCTTATAATTCCAAAACATTTATAAATACCACATTTTACCGTTGTAGTGGCAGAATATTACCAAAGAAACTCGAACCCAACTGTTATGGCTCATCCATCACCATGCTAACCGGCCCCCATTTCAAACTGATGGCCTCCATAGCACTTTTCCAAGTAAAAGAAATCCTCCACCCAGACTTTCTCTGCCACTTCAAGGGTTCTGTCAATGGAATGGTCTCCATCCAGAAGAACCTCTGGCTCCACAATGGGCACAAAACCATTGTCTTGAGATATAATAGAAGTAACAGATTGCATGACAGGTGGATCACCGAAACCGCTCCAAAATTGACTAGAATCCAACATTCTGAGTAGCGGCACCTGCAGAAACAACAATATTACAGAGCTGCATAACGTATATCGTAGGAAGGAAGAACTAGTGACGTCACTACTGCTTCAACATACACCAAAGTAAGCTTTGTTTGCTCAGCTTGCAAACTATTTAGAGCCAAACGCAATTCACATAATCAGTTGCTTCCAAATATAACTCTCTGACCCAAATTTCATTGATTAAGCTACTCCCCAAATTTACAATTTAATCCACAGTCGGTTCCAAATTTAACGAATATCGATCCCATCATCTATTCCCGCAGTCGCTTCCGTCGCCACTTCCACCGCCGCTTGCTGCTGCGATGAAACTTTCTCCAACACACCCTTTATGCTGATGTCAGATGCGTCTTCTACCGGCTCCGATGCATATGACACGTCGGAGCTCTACCTCATCATGTAAATGACACGTGGAATCAAATTTAATACGTTTTGCTGCATCTCCCTCACCCGCTCGGAACTCAAACCACTCAGCACTCGCTCCACCAAGGACTCGTCGGCGACAACGTCCTCCTGCGGAATGAATACAGAATACCCCCCACCATTGACCTCGCCACCTGGCGGTAGATGCCACGTGTACTATGTATATGCCGAGTCATTGTTGAAGAAAACTGGAATGCAACCGGCTATGATGGTATCGAATGTGGATCGGCGCGTCGGTGTGTCACCAGGGGGCTGCAAGCAGAAGACAGATTCCATGAACGCCTGCATCAGTGGCTCGGCCTCGGCTGGCAACGTGCCGCGCCGCAGTCCAGCAGGCGACAGCTACCCAGCGACTGGGCGCAGAGATGCATGATCAAGTTGCGGAACCCGCTGTCATTTTTATAGGGCCGCACCGAGCCATTGAAGCAGAAAAGCCGAGTTCACGACGAGCCCTTCACGTGGTTCGTCCACTGCTCGATTTCCCACTTTGACAACGGGTGAAACGAAGTCGGGTAAGGCATGGCCTGCTCGTTGGGCATCCACGAGCTCTATTGTTTTTCGAACATAGTTGTGACGCTTCTCCATTCGAAGACGTGCAAACCGCAGGGTTGATTTCAATAACATTATCAATCATCTTTGCTTCAAATCTCAGTTCCCAAAATGTTCAACTCGCATAACTGCTTCCTTCGCCCACGCGGAAAGATTAGTCTTCCACATCACTGCAGGTACAAGACCTTCCTCATAAAAACGGAAGAATCACCTCCACCGAAATAGACTTTGATTATGCCATCAGCGGATGTAGTGTACACGAATCGAGATCAACACCACTCTGGCAGATCGCTCAGTACCCACACAACTTTCGATGGACAAACAAATAATGAAATTATACACTCAATTATTTTCCTCAGCCCAGGAGGGGCCAGGGCCGAGGCCCAGGTCCTTATGGGCTCTGAAGCTTTGATACCAAGATAAAATAGCACACAACAATATATTCTATATTATGAATGAGGAAATTGCACACATATTTATACAAGTAATAGTCTCAAGATAGGAATTCTATATTAGACGTACAGTAGTGTGGTTGAGAGATTCTCTCAACCACACACTAAACTAGGAGAAACTATATTCTATCTAATTCCTATTATGTAGGAACAAGCTCCTCAAATGGAGTATTACAACCATAGACAAGTAGGAATTAATTATTTCTAACTAGCAAATCATGAGAGAGAAGCTAGTAGCTAGTGGGACTATTGCACATTTGCTTGAAATACTTCCTATGGCAGACTGAAGTGTTTATGAGACAAGTCTAGGTGTGTTAGATCATCTTTGACCATGCTTGTGAGTTTCTGACTTTGCAACTGAATTTGCGGTGTCTATTTTATGGACACTTTGTCATTACTGGGAGTGCTAGATGCACATCAAGAAGAATTGTTTCAGAAACTTTTAGTATTGATGCACTAGCAGAAAACAAAGAAAAGAGCTTCACATGAACTATTCGGGCTCTTCAACCATTACATAGGAGATGAGTCCAGTGAATGGGAATGCACGGAAAATGATGGATTTTGGGTAAGTGATGTGGTCTTCTTCAAGCACCTAGGGATGATATTATCTCCCAGAAAGAATCTCCACTACCATCTATGTCCACCATTAAAACTGTGTCTATAACAGATTAATATAGAAATGTAATGTTTTATATAAAAGGGAATATATTCTTACGAATGGTTGTAATTCATTGCCAAGTATATATGTTGGCTTTATGCCTTACAGTGTAATTTCAAATTTGTTTTAAACTTAATAAAACTATGATTTTAAAAAGCTATGCATGCATTGTAACAACTCTCGTGAAAATTCTATGTAATAATGTAAATAAAGACAAAAATAAGACCACAAATAAGGGACACGTATTCCAAGCCAAACGTTGGGCAAAGATATCCTAGTGGGCATCATTGGATGCGTGTTTTGGCTAATGAAATTGGAAAAGGAAAAGGCAAAGGCATTTTTGGCACATTTATTTAGGAAAATAAAGGAAATTAGGAGAAAAGTAAGGTGAAAGGTCACAAGTTTCATGTGAGGAGGAAAATAATGGACAATGAAGAAATTAGAGGCCTCATTGATAAAAATGCTTCAAAGGATCAATTGCCAAGTTTCTCAATGTTAAGCTTTCTTCAAGTTCAAGTTTGGAGCTCTCTCATTATTCTCTCTCACTCACTCTCTTGGTCACTTAGAGTTTTATTAGAAGCACTCTAATTGGAGAAAAGGAAAGGGAAAGCAAGGAAAGGAAAGGAAAATAAAGCAAGGATCAAGGAAAGGAAAGTGGGACTCAAGCATCTTCAATAGGAATACTTGCAGGTAACCTTTTGCATGTGTGATTTCCTAGATGGTTTAGACATGCATGGATTTTCATGTTAGTGTATGGTTCTCTTGCTTTCAGTGGCATGGTCTTACTGGTTATGACAGTGGATTTCAACCTAGCTTAGCCTTTTCCGGATGTCATGGTATGTTGGGATTTTTATTTCGGTTTTAGAACTTTGGAATTGCCAGATGGATTTCAGAATCCGGGGCAGAGGTGTTCTCAAGGTTCATTCCCAAAGGCCTAGGAATCCTTTGACCGGTTTTGGTGGGATACACGATAAAGCCTAAGGGAGTAGTCTCAATTTAGGGCCTAGTGATCCAAGTTTGGATTGCGGTAAAGCCTGAGAGACAAGGAGAAGGAAAATTCCTCAAGGATAGTGATGGATTCCATATGGCATTCCAAGTTCTATTTGGTTGTGATTGGAGCACTAGTTTTGGTGTGATCAAGGTTTGATGAGGGTTGAGGTGGTTTAACCTATGGATTCCCTTGGTTGTTCTTGGATTGGTGTTCTATGCAATCCCACATTCATGCTTGGAATATGGCACAGGGATGACTAGCTAAAAGAGAGATTTGGTTCAGTCACGTCTATGGTTGGGTGGTACATGGAAGTCCCAAACCTGGTCGGATTTGTCTATGATTAATAAAAGCTAATTTATCTTACTTTTTGCACTAATTTATATGTGGATTTAATGGTTGTCATATCTCTGATATTTATATGGTTTTATGTTGGTTATAAGCATGGTTGAATGACTGATTTATGCCATGGTTATTTCATATATTTACTTGTAACTGTTAAATGGATGGATGAAAGACCTAATTGATGATGTAGTAGTTCAATGGAGAAGGAGGTGATCCTTCTGGTTATGTTTCATAAGTTGTTTCAGTCATTTATGCTTTGTCTTGTATCCTAGACCTGTAGGTTGCATTGATGCCAAGTGTTTGACAGAATGTCAATCTCGGTTGGGGATGCTCAGGCCTAGTCTTGAGGGTGATTTTTGATTGATAAACATTGTTATCATGTTTTTAATGAATTCTGGAAGTTACAAGAAGTTCTGGGTAGAGGCTAGGATTCTGGGCTAGAAAAGTGGCTTAAATCCCAAGGTCATTGGCACAGAACTAGAAATCCTGGTCCATAGTCGCTGGTAGGTAGGTTTGTGAGAGTGACTTTAGGTTGCTAGTTTCTCCCTTTACCATATCATGAGAGCAACTATGGCCTAAGAGCTGCAGAATAGAAGTGGGACCCAAGGACAAGATGTCTGAGTGGCTGACTTGTCTCATACCTTATTTGAGGCCGAGGGTTTTTCATATAGTTTGGCCAATGTCGACATTAAACCCTCGCTACCCCTACTATGCTTCTATTCTTCCTCTTGGCCACCCAATTCTACTGATGGTTATGAGGTGTCGTCAACTCCCATTTAATCCCTTCTGCTGCACATAAGTTCTTAAACTCATTTGAGACATACTCACCACCGTTATCACTCCGTAGAGCTATAACCTTCTTTCCCGACTCTTTCTCCACCAATGCTTTAAACTCACAAAACTTTGTGAAAGCTTGATCCTTTTTCTGCAAAAAAAATATACAGCATTTATGAGAATAATCATCAACAAATATAACATAATACCTGTGCTTGGTTGTGGATGCTGTCGAGAATGGTCCACACACATCTAAATGGACTCATGCTAGAATAGCCTCTGCATGATTGTCTCTGTCGTGAAAGGAAGACTTGGTGTATTTTCCCAAAGGACACCCCTTGCATGTATCAACTTTCTCAAGCATACCTATGGAAAGATCGGTAGAGACCTGTTGCAATATCTTCAAAGCCCCATGATTCAAGTGGCCCAACCACCTGTGTGACAACTCACCAACGTCTCAGCTCTGTACCCTTTCTAATTTAGTGCTCAAATAAGCACACTTCTCTACCTCGAACTTATAGTTATTCTTCACCTGAATCCCTATCTTATTTACTTGACCCATGGTTATGTGTCGAAGGAACGCCTTTCCTTTCAAGAAGATTACATCATAGCCTCTATCCTCAAGCATGGAAAGAGATACCAATTTCTTCTTCAGTCTAGGCACATAAATAACATTCTTCAAGGTGAGTGGAGCCCCATGCTCCCCCTAAAAAGTAATCATGCCCAATATAATAACACTATACTTCTCGTTGTCACCCATCTCGATATGCATCTGGAGATATTTCTCCTCCGGGTCACTAAATAACTCTTTGTCATCAGTAATGTGGAATGAAGCTCCACTATCTCAATACCATACACTTCCCATCATTGATGACACCATGCATGCAACGAGGGAAAAGTCCAATTCAAATTGAGAGGCCAAATGCTCACCCACCACTCCTCCTGAGGACTTCTTATTGGACTTCTTGAGTGGAAAATTTGTAGCAAAATGGCCCAGCTCATGACAATGAAAGCACTTAACTTTCTTAATGTCTTTCTTCTTACCTCCATGATAAGAATCCGATTTGGAATGGGAAACTTTCCCTTTCCCCTTCTTCTCCTTAATCGCTAATGCACAGTTCTCTTCATCATCTATCTTTGATGAAGAGCCATCCATGGTGTTCCTCCTCATCTCCTCTTGCATCAAATCCAACAACTTCTCCCAACCATTGACAGAGTCCTGATAACTATGCCAACTCTTTGGGAGTCCTAGAAGATCAATACTCACCATATCATCCTCAACAATCGTGATTCGAACACTTCCAAGTTCATCACGACATTGAGTGAACTTGGTCAAGTATTTTGGAATCGTCTCACCTTTCTCCATTTTTATTTTTCAAAGTTTGTCCTTCAATGCCAATTTCCTTTGGTCACCATTGTTCTGATACAAGTCCGTTAATGTTTTCTACTCGAGACAATGTGGCCTCAAACTCCCTCAAGGATTATGTGCCTCACCTTCGCCACACACTTCTTCCATTCAACCAAATCTGTGCATTCGATGTTTTTATCTTAGGAATTTATTGATCAACAAATTCCTTGAAGCCATTATCCTCTAGCAAAACCTTCATTCTATCCGTCTAGGCTATAAAATTTGAGCTGCCTTCCGAGGCATACTCGAGCTGCAAACTGTAGAATGCCATCTGTCGATCCTGAAGTATGTATTGCAATTTTGAAATTCACATGTAACCCAAAACTTAGAACTTTGAAATTTCCTCAAGTATGTTGTTCCCAACTCTAATACCATGTAGAAAATCTTGTAGATTCACAAGCTCATGCAATGTACTAAAGAACAAGACAATAATCTAATTATACTTTCAACCAACAAAAGCCAATATATTGATGAAAACAATATGAACAAGAAGAAGATAAATCAATGGCACATAACACAAGATGTATCTAGGGAAATCCATTGCTAAAAACCACACAATCTGTATTGCATATATCAAAAATATGAGTGAAGATACAAAGCTTGTTCTCACTAGAAAAATTCCACACAAGTATGCTCAACTCTCTCAGCTCACAAGCTAGCTCTTGGCCAACACTTAACCAATTCTGCAGCTCTCAAAACCCCTAATCTCTTGCATAATTCCTAGGATGAATAACCCGTATTTTCCAAAACCATGCAATCCAAACATAGGATCAATCTCTGATGCATGCATGATATTTAAACTCTAGTAAATAATACAATTGATAGAACATTATCCATGCACTCTAGTCTCAACTAGGTCTTTCTCAAAATCATCATGCATGAGTTTCTAATGAGGGAGTCTTCAATTAACTGAAGTAACACTTGTGGATGAACTAGTGTACCGACTGACTATTAACTCTCTATTAGTTCCACAAATAGTTTGGAACTAATTTAACTGAACTTAACTCAGTAAACTGAGTGATCTAATTTTCAACTCAATTTAAAATCATACTGGACCCCCAAAACTTAGGGAGAACATATATATGACTATAGAATGACTTCCAACTCGAAATTCCTAAGCTAATTAAGTTAATTAAACTTAATTAACTATTTACAAGTTGCTATGAGAATAGAATTTGATTTTAATTCTCAGTTTAATTCAAGGACAAATTAAACAAGAATTTCTTATCGCCATTTCTCAACAATTACATTGCTACCATTTAGTTCATCACTAGGATGTATTTAAATCCTTCAACACTGTTATTATGAACTCAATGGTTTGGATGCAAGAATATTTAAAGTGTATTCATCGTCAATAAAATAAATCTCTTGGAAAGCATCAGCAACCTAGTTGAAAATGAAGATCAGATGAGGATCCACTATCAAGAGCTTATAGTTATTCTAAAGCATAACATTTAAATTCAAATAGCTAATTCTCCATATCTATTCAAGATGCAGAAAATAAAACTCATATATCTCATTGCAAACAAATGAATAGACATTGAAAACCACTATGTTTCCAAGTCTATTCTCTACAGTCATCGAGATGCAATTTCTAGGCATCCAATACTGAGATAATTTTGAGAACAATGATTTGTTGAGAAAAAGGCTACCATTGCATGCCATTGAAAATATTAAAAGAAAAAGGGAGATTCCTAAGATTTCAAGAAAAACATATAGTAAGTACCAAGAAGGAAATGACAACACAAAGAGAATTTCGCGCTCAAAATAATTCACCCATGTGCAGGATAGAATGAGTTGTTGAAGAAAAGGTGTCAGAAAGAAAAAGTAATAAAAGATTAATAATGATAGGTACAGAATGGAAAAAGACAGAATGGGAATAGTATGACAAGAGACATAAAGATAATAAAAATGGACAAGCCATCATAAATATGTTACTAATGCAAATTGTTGAATGGATAGTGTTGGAATATAATGATGAAATTAATACATGCTCCAACATTGAATTTCTGAATACAGACACGCCGAACGTTACCACCTGCAGCTCAACCTGATCCTATTGGAGTGCAGCTCAATGTATACTATTTGCGGCCTAAACCAAGACAAAAATAGTATTATTATTATTTGCTCCAATGTTATTGTTGCTGCAAGAGACAAATGGGTATTGTGCAGCCAGAAAAACCTGTTATTTGCAACTAGAAAACCTATCTTTTGCTCAATGTACATGCCTCAACCTATATTATTTGTAGCTCTTATTATTTTATCCAGGAAATTTCCTTTGAGCTCAAGCGTTATATTGTTTCAACGTTTATCTGTCCAATGTAGATTATTTGAACGAATATTGCTTCAACGCATTATCGATTATCGTCTCAACATATATCAATATTTTTTCAACATATATCAATATCGTTTCAACGTATTATATATTATCGTTTCAACATATATCGACATAGTTCTTACTTGAATGAATATTGTTTCAACATATATCGATATAGTTCTTACTTGAACAAATATTGTTTCAACATATATCGATATTGTTTCGATTCAACTTATTATCAATTATCATTTCAACATATATCGATATAGTTATGATTATTGTTTCAACGTATATCGATTATCATTTCAATGTATATGTATTGTTTCCCAATGAATATTTATTGCTGCTCAAAGTATATGCTCCAAGATCCAAGCTCCAATGTATAAAAATGGACAGTCATTTAATCCAATATCCAATGGTTAAAGTATATTATTTACTCACTGTATATATTCTATCCAATGTATTTAATAATCCATATACACCATATGCAGCGTTATATGCAGGATACAATGTGCTTCTATACACCAGAAGGCATCATTCAAATATAAGCATTGTCTTGTGGCACTCTCACGGTTTGCAGTAACCAATATGACACATACTTACCTTCTTACATTGTTACATCATCTAGTAATTAACATTCATCATATATCAATCTGTCATGCATGTTAGAGTAGGAAGCTACAACATGTTCTAAGGAGTACTCATCAATTTTTTTTAGCCCATTTGACAGGCCTAAATTTGGACCTTCTGAGATTTTTGGCTAAGCCATTTGAGGCGCAGACCTGCAGCCTCTTGATAAGACTTGAACGCTGCATATAATATCAATTGTGTGAATATTTGCATCCTTCTAAAGATGATTTACCCATGTGACCGAAATAATTTTATGCATATGTAGGTGTTCCAGTGAGTCATTAAAGGTCTTGACTATCCCAGATGAATGAAGATGCTATTGCTACAAGAGTTTATGTTGTTGACATTCAAAGTTTGGTATGAATAATGTATTAAGGAAATAGGGTTTCATGCTTGATGTTGGTGAGTTTTTGATGTAAATTCTATGTTCATTATAAGAAACATTGTGTGCTAGTGGAGACTATCAGGCATCGTAATGAGGATTCCAATCTATTCATCTTTAGTCACATCCTTAGTTTTCAATTCCAATAAATATGGCAAAGTAAAACTCATTTAGTATATTTCTTCATTGTACCGAGCTACACAATTACAACTGTATGGGGAAGCTTCCTTAGGATGGGCATATTGGACACTAAAAGACATCGGTAGTTGGCACTGGGATTTGGAATGGATGGTGAAAAATCATAACCTTCTATTGTGCATCAAACCAAAGTTAATTTTTTTTCCTTGGAGGAGATCAATTAATGATATTTTATCATATAACCAATTTGATGAATCCATCTGGTTGGAGAATAAGTAGCTGCAACAAGAGCCATGAATGAAATAATGCCACAATCCAAGGCCAAAACTAATAATTTTAGTTGCTATGAAAGGTGAATTAATTGTTATCTTGGGCAACCTACTCCCATTTATGATCAATTTTTCATATGCATCATTAAAGAGCATTGAGCTTAGTTACTATTGAGTAGTGTTCATCATGGATCAACTTTCAATGTTCATCCCTGGAAATTTTGAAATCT
>APFE030151235.1:40162-50204 GCA_000404065.3 Pinus taeda | reverse complement strand
TATTGAATTTAGGGTTTTATGCCCTAATTCATCAAAGATGCTGGAATGATATATTGAAAGCATTTATGGGTATATTTCTTCCATCATATATTGGAAATCTACTTTATTATTCACATATGTTCGAATACTATATGCACACATATGGGTTTCTTCAATCCCCCTTGACATTACTCTCAAAGGGGGAGGTAAACAAAAGAGAAAGGAGAGGAGAAGTGTTTTTCCATCAACACCAAAGG
Organism: Pinus taeda; assembly: GCA_000404065.3. Classification (NCBI taxonomy): domain Eukaryota; kingdom Viridiplantae; phylum Streptophyta; class Pinopsida; order Pinales; family Pinaceae; genus Pinus; species Pinus taeda. Next base: position 49,968 of record APFE030151235.1, on the reverse strand, counting down.
GGGAGATTGATGGAATTATTGTCATTCATGGAAAAAGCCCAGCAAAAGCAAGGTATGCAAGAGAAGAACCAAGGTATGAAGGAGAAACATAGGAAGAGTAGTTGACTGATTAATGTCGATGAATATTGTTAATGTAATTGCATAGGCTGAAAGTGATGTGAACTGCAAAGGTTGAATGTGAAGGTTGAACATTGTTAAAATGGGACATTATGTGTGTGTGTGTGTGTGTGTGTGTGTTTATTACTGAACAAAAAATGTAGACAATAAAATAAAATTTGATTTGTCTCTTGTAATCATTACAAATTGAGTTGTTTTAATTCAACTATATTTTATATTACAAATTACTTTTTCAGAACTGAAAGTGAAGAGATAAGCTTGTGAACAGTTTTTGGAAGTCCAAGAGACAATGCTTCATTTTATATTCTTGCAAAGAATACAAACAACTAATATGGATTGCTTATAAAATATACAATGTGGAATTGTAAAAGAACCTTTTTGGAAGAAAAGCAATCTGCATAAGAAAGTGGATGAGTAGCAAGGGAAGAGATACAAAGTGAAAAGGAGAAGCAGTGCAGCAATAGACTTGAAAATAAAACTATAAGTGAGGTAACCATCATTTGTGACATGATGTTGTGATTGAGAAATTTCTACCCCTTTTTATATTGTATCTTGAAACGAAACAATTTGTAGCATGTTGAGGTAGGAGCCTCCTATCTGTCGTAGCCTGCAGAAAACTTGTGGGATTTGGAGCTTCCTTGCCTCTTTTAGGTTGGATCCTACAAAAATATGATGTAATAAGGAGTAGAAACTTTCCTTCACATCACTTTCAACCCAAAATTCATGGTTTTCTCCCTTCAGGGTTTCCACTTATATCTAGTGTCTTCATGTGTTTATTCTTGTGTGTTGTGTGAATATTTTGAATAATTGATAAATAAATCTACAAATTTCTCTCCTCGACACTTGTAGAAGGAAGTCAATAATAGTTAAGCACAAACATAAACCATTAATTGCATAATAAGAAGATTAAGTTGAGCATAAATTATAATCTTGAATCACTGATTCACAACCCCCCTCCCCCCCCTCAGTAATATTCAATCATAAATATTAGTTTCCCCACAATTGTTCACACATGTCAGTCACACATTCCAAAGATCAATACATCATGTCTATTATTTTGAAATCAAAATTTACCAATACTAATGACCATTTCTAATAAAGTCACATTCATTAATCATAATACTACAACTAGTACTCACTTATACTCAAGCACATATCGAATGTTTCAGCACATACTGTGTTAGTACAACCGTCTTAAACAAGATCGTTCCTTCATGTAATGTTATAAACACATACTCATATCATGCAATTAATCAAACATTCAAACAAGAGATAAACAACATAATCAAACACTCAAATACCAAATACATGACATAATCAAACTCATACCTCAATGTATCTCAGAGGACGCTATCACATCTACACTAGTAAGTCTAGATTAGTATGACACAATATCACAAATATATAAACTCATACCTAAATATCATAACCATAACCATTTGCACAAGCCAATCCAAAATAGAATGATACATTATAGCATCAATACCTTAAGTATAATTACCATAACCATCATGCATATGACCACAATGCATATAACAACAAGTTACTATCCTTCATGACTAACCAACACATGTACATATGATCACACTATTTAACTAACATCTATCATACATGTAACCACAACAACCATAGACTGATAGAAATGTTCATAACCCTAATACTTATAACAACCATTAACCAACATACCTGCATACCCACCATACAAACCTATATGAGGATCTTCACTTACCTTGAAGTCTAGTGCTTCAACCTCACTTTGGTTATTTGCATCTCCTGCTTTATCTCAACCAACACATTAGCATCATAACAACCAAGAAAATAATGATGACACAAACTACATAACGACCACCAAAATGCATATCTAACCTACTATGCATGCATAACCATAACCATAACCATAACAATGCATGCACAAGAACATATAGACAGTGACACGCATAACAAATGAATATACAACCGACATGCATTCATGACAAGCACATCCCAACAAAAACACAACTACAAAAATGACCATGACCATGCATACATAACACACACATATACAACCTACATACATGCATGAGAAAAGAGATTCCATCCATCCAGTCGAAGGGTTGAACCATGCTCTGATACCACTTCATGGTATCAAATATCACCCAAAGAGAACAAAACATGCTCTGATACCACTCTGCAACACCCTCCTCCCACATTTAACCAAGATAACCGATCCACTGAGGTAAACATGTGATGACGAGTTACTATTATATGATTCAACTCCCCAAGTATAGTTAAGTAACTGGAATGGACAAACCAAAACCAAAGTGAGCTTCCTCAAGAGCTAAAGGACCCCTAGAGCCTAACCAACCACTCTAGGTGCCAAACCCCTAAGTTAACCTTCTTTTTGACTAAAATAGACCTCTAGTCACACCCATGACAAGCCCTCCAAGTGGCTGTAACCCACTAGTCGCTCCCACAACAAGGCATCCATGTGACTACAACCTTTTACAAGAAATTCTGTGTTAGTGACCCTGAATTTTGAGCCACTTTTTCAAGGCTAGGACTCAGGCCTCTACCTAGAACTTACTAAAACTTATAGAAATGATAAATAACATGATGACAAGGCCTCTAATGAAAAATGTGAATAGGGACTTGACTTGACAAGGCATAGCCATGACAAAAATTATGTCAAACACATCATGAACATGTAATCTATAGGTCATATAAACACATCTGAGCATAGGGACTTCATCTTATCTGATATTTGTCAAGAAAGTTTGATTCCCTCTCATAATAGATGCAATATCATCTATTAGGTCATACATTCATTAACATTTCATTTACGAAACAAAACAAGATGAGAGCCATCACTCAATTCTGTCATAAACCATGCTTATAACCAACATAATAACAATGATAGAAAAACCATTATAACCACATAATAACAAAAACATTTACAGATAATACACAAGAGGAAAATAGTTCTTATTAACATATACAAAATGCAAATAGGTTAGGGACTTCCTCGTACCACCCAACCATATATTTGGCTGAACTAATTCTTTCTTTCAGCCAATCACCCTGTGCCATATTCCAAGCATGAATGTGGGACTTACAATAAAACAACCAGGTATTCCTCAGGCTTTACCGTTATCCACCAAGTGATTCTAAGGCATAAGCCCTCATCTATACAATCAAACTTTACCACAATCCCACCACATACCGGTCCAGGGATCACTGGGCCTATACAAGGATGGATGCCTTCAGATCTCTCCACCTAAACCATGAGGAATTTGTTTGTCTCCACCCTTTGGGATTTACCATATATCCAGTCATTCATTGGTCGAGGATTAGTATGCCCAATGAGGGTATACAAATTCAGGCTTTACCGTAATCTCACCTTGACCATCTAGGGAGTCCTATGCCTTGTGTTTCCTCCTGTGACCACCCCACTCGATTTCGAAACCATCTGACAATTTAGCTCAACCAAGTAAGAGAAACTCCATCACACCATGGCTATCTAGAAATAGAAAGGCATGGATGGAAACCATTATCACACCTAGAAAAACCATGCCAATGACAACAAGAGAAGAAAATGCACACAGGCATATACGATGCATGCCAAAACTAGGAAGGAAATCATACATGCAACTCGATACCTACAAGTAATCATGTTGTAACTGCTTGATACCACTCTTACTTTCTTGATCTTTGCTTCCCTTTACCTTCTTTGTCCTTCCTTAGCTTCCTTCCTTCAATGCTAGAGTGATCCAAGAATGCTCCAAGTATTTGAGAGAGAGAATGGAGAGAGAGATCCACCCAAAAATTGTTAAAAAGCCCATGAACTGATCCTCAAAAGCCTTTTTATCAATGAGGGCTATATTTTCTTCATTTTCCATTATTTTTCCTTCATTTCCTCCTCACATGCAACCTATGACCTTTCACCTTCCTTCTCTCCTAATTTCCATCATTTTCATAAATAAATACCAATTATTGCCTCTTATCCTTTTCAAAGATTTTTCCAATGCCTTTTCCAATTTCTTTAGCCACAATAAACCAAATGAACACCCACACTAGGATGTTTTGCTAGCATTCATCTTGGAATACGTGTCTCATGATCTTGGTCTTATTTTTACTTTATTAACTTTATTACATGGAATTTTAACCCATGGATATTACATCATATTCCTTGTTTTGCACATCCCTCCACTCTACACACGACATCCCTTCCGCATATATCCTACTTTCACAGATTTTATTTCCTGCACACCACTCTCCATACTCTCCCAACTATGTTGAATTAATTACCTGTACGCCCCCTGCCACAATAGTAAGGATTTTGTAGTAGAATGGTTGTATTGGGTCATTAATTTCCCTATTTCTCATGGTACTAATATTAAGAATGTTAAAAGAAGATTAATCTACAAATTAAGGGGGCATGATGGTTTTAAAAATTTGATATTATTTTCCATTTCATCACACAAATGGTGGCCTTAATGTATTAAATTTCCATTTATTGGCCCATCCCGCCCAACAGAATTCACACGCAAAAGATTTATAGTTGGTAAATATATCAAAGAATGAGAAATTCACAGGTCATAATTACTAAGAATGTCGATAGCTAACAACATATTCCCCAATAGAAAGGGAATATGGATACTAGAATAAAGAAGGAATCAAATTATGGCGACACTTTTAACTCACTTACTCACCAGGACAAAAGCTCTCACTGGCCAACTGTGTACCAATGTTATGTAAATCTATTGGCTGAATAGAAGAAAAACAACAAAATATGGACCAATGGGTTAGCAAATGTTGCATGCACTATCCCTAAAGTCTTTGACTTCAAAGAAATATTCTACTTTTGTGCAGAAAATTTTGATCTAAAGACAAGGAAAACCAAAGTAGGAGTGAAGCAGAATCCAATTCCTCTAACCCCCAAAGAATTGAAGAAGATATTCAAATTTCCAAATCCAAATGAGTTAACTATTAAAATTTCCTGAAGCTGATGGTTGCTTGGACTCTCAAGTTGGTGTAGTTAGCATTATTCAAGAATTTAGCTCACTAGCCTCACTGGTTTCTTCTAACATTTTTTTTCTTGGATATTTTAATATTCACAGAACCTTATAGATTTTTTTCTTGGCTTTTCACCTGAGTAAAGGACCAAGAAACTAAATCCAATGTTCTAAGGTATGAACTCTATTATTATTATAAAATAAACTCTTTGTTTGATTAGGAAGACCTCATTTCAAATGAGCTAGCCTTCGAGTTGATGAATTTGTTGAAGACCCATAGATTTTTCATGATAACGTATTTGAATAATAGCCCTTGTATCTTTTTCATTTTTTTATTGGCCTACCCCATAACCCAATTTTAGTCTCGATGAAGAACCAATTCAATTTTGTTATCTAGTTTTATGGAGACATAAAGGCCCCTTTCATTTCTGCCAAATTCAAGGTTTTCTTGTGAAAGAAGTCAATTACATAATGACTAGATGTGAACATACAAGTGTATCAGGCAAAACACAAGCTTTATTATGGGGAAAGGGAACCCATGAAGAAAGACAAGATAATATGATAATGTAAATTTATGGATTGCGGGACAATTCATTGTTATTACCCAGCTTCATGATGCACAAATATATTGTTTTTGAAATCGGCAGGAAGTATCACCCTTGGCTAATTTTTTTTGAGCGAAAAAAGAAGAATCAGTTTATTACCTTGCCTTTTACTGTAGGAGAGATAACAGTAAGAAATGCAACTCATTTTGTAGAATACACTTAGTTGTCGAGTCCTTTTAATTTAAGTGAAGTGAAGAGACTATTTAAGGTTTTGACCTAGAGGGGTTATTTTGCAAGCACTTGGCTACTGTAAGATACGATGATCTGTTCACAAGGATTTGAGAAGAAGTCGACGAAAGTCATATGGCCCTATTAAGAGAGAAAAATTGCCCAACCATGTTGAAGAAGCCATTGTAAAAAATATCACACATATGGGAGGAAGAAACAAGGAAAGAAGCAAGAAGCCCATAGACCCTACTTCAACCTCTACATGCTAGACTTGCTTGAGTTCATCTTCCACTCAATGAAAGATAAATACTTTTTTTACTTGAAGACAAAGTAATGACAGACTCTCGAGTGGAGGAGACGAGGGGGAAGCAGGAGACATACAAGAAGTTATGGATATTGAAGTTGATAGTACTGTAATACTTGATTGGGTTGCAACCTACATGACTGAAAGCTAGAGAATAATCAAAGAAATCGTTGAATATGCAACCACATTTGAAGATCTCCCTTTCACTTTGTAAAACACAAATTATGATAGAAATAACAAAAAGTTAAGAATTGAGAAGGTGAAGACTCATAATAAAAATGTTATTGGTTAGACTCATATGGATGTTGATGTTTCAGAAGCCAGATCCATTGGGATCTTGAAATTACATCATACCACAGAAGAAGCATTAGCACATTCAGTTAGTGAGCAAGAGGTAGAAAAAATGAGATTAAAAAGAAGAATAAAGGAGCTAGAAGAATCTCTTAATGTAATCGTGTTTCTTTATGACCTCCCTTGCCATAAAAGCACCAGTAGTAGCTCTATGTACCATTGAGACACCTCACAAGATCATAAAACCTTCCCACCTACTTAATGGAGTCAAATCCTATATTCTCAATTATATTAATTAAAGATTGATTTTCGAAGATATATGGGAAATAACTTTCCATTTAAGAAATCTGGTGCAAATAATTTCTTCATTTTTTGACTATCTCCAACCAGACTTCACATCACCAAGTTATGTAAATCACAACTGAATCTCATAGGAGCCAAAATACTAAAGAAAATTAAAGCTAGATGGTCTGTAAGAATTAATGTACTAGAGGATATTATTTATGAGTGTATTAAGATTAATGATGTTACATCTTAGAATTTTGTGATCCATAGTGATAATAGTATTGCCTTTTGGATGAATCAAATTCTTGAGATTTGGTCGATGTTTAGAACCAACTAATGTGGTTCATCCTCAGGACAAAGGTTCGAACCACATTAGTTGGTTCGAAATGTCGACCAAATCTCAAGAATGTAATTAATCCGAAAGACAATACTATTATTAAGATTAATGATATAAGCAGTGATTTCCTCCTCAAGGCAATAAAAGTTGTTGATGATTTATCTGGTCCTCGTATGATAAGAGATTCAATATTAATTACAAAGGACATATTAAAGAATGAGTTGAATGATATTAAGGAGTCAATGACACTGGAATTTGATAATATAATTGATTTTTCTGAAGAGGAAATTAAAAAATGGCTAGTTAATTTTGTCAATGTAAATGAAGATCAATCTGCCATAGTCGCACAATTGCAAGAATATGCCCAAGAAATCAAGGAGGGAATATTTAATCAGCGTGTCAAGAAGGGCATCACAATTCCTCCATTAAAATACTACATTGAATAATGATTAAAGAAGTCAATTCAAGAAGTCATTAATCCCAAGCAACCATCAACATAGTTACTAAAATGAACTCTATTATTATTATAAAATAAACTTTTTGTTTGATTAGGAAGACCTCATTTCAAATGAGCTAGCCTTCGAGTTGATGAATTTGTTGAAGGCCCATAGATTTTTCATGAAAAAGTATTTTAATAACAACCTTTGTATCTTTTTCATTTTTTTATTGGCCTACCCCATAACCCAATTTTAATCCTGAAGAAGAACCACTTCAATTTTGTTATCTAGTTTTATGGAGACATAAAGGTCCCTTTCATTTCTGCCAAATTCAAGGTTTTCTTGTGAAAAAGAATATGCCCAAGAAATCAAGGAGGAAATATTTAATCAGCGTGTCAAGATGGGCATCACAATTCCTCCATTAAAATACTACACTGAATAATGATTAAAGAAGTCAATTCAAGAAGTCATTAATCCCAAGTAACCATCATTATAGTTACTATAATGGTTGCATATCTAGCGATAAAAGGCATCACTGATACTTCAACATCAATGGAATTCCATTAGTCTACATTTTGTGAGTACTTTGAAGTCTTAAAGCATTTCCCCTTTTTTCTTCCCAGTCATTGATCATTTAGCTTGCTTGATTGTATTTTTTATCATCTAAACTAATGACCACACCACACCTCTTATTTTCTTCTAGGCATCTTTTTAGGCTTTGGTTCATGGGAGCCAAAGTCCAATCCTCCTTAGGAATATTTCATTTTAATCACGTTTAAGTATAGGATTTTATTGAGTGCCTTATTCACTAGACATTCTTTTTAAATCTTAAATATGTAATATTTTTTAATCTTGCAGAGTGCTCTTTTTCACGAAAGCATGCGGTTTATAAACTTGATTTAAAGTTGTATGGATATGGTGAGTGTTTTTTTCATGGTCTTATGATTTTACATGAATGAAATTATTTTATAGCTCTTTAATATCTAAACTTCATCATCTTATCACATGACCAAAAACTCATGATGTGATTATTTGGAAAGAATTTATCAAAATCAGTATAGATCACAAAAGTCTAAAATCAAGCATGCTTCAATGTGATCAAATAAATAGATATCATTCTTATTTTATAAAACTTTCAAATTTATGGTTATTGCTTTCCATGTATTCTTGAAAAAAAACATGGTACGCTCACAGGTGCATGTATAGTAATATTTTGATCCTACTTGAAGTTATTTGAGCGTTGATTCTACCACGTGATGTTCCACTTTTTAAAACATTCACAATAGGCTCAAACATCGTGTGAGGAACGCTCGTATGAAAAGCTTTACGCGCTCCGAATATTTCTGCGTAAACATTGTGAAAGGAACGCTTGAAGGAAAAGAGAGGTAACCCGAATATTTTTATTTGTAACGCTCCTATGAAAAGACTGCTGGGTAATTGGGTGACCCGAATATTTCTCCATAAACATTATGAAAAGATTTATGAAAAGATTTATTGACCTGAATATTTTCTCCGAAAGGACCGCATCTCTGAAAAGATTGAAGGCTAAGGTGACCCCAATAATTCTCCATAAACATATTGACAGGGACGGCAGGAGAAAAGATTTATTGACCCGAATATTTTCTCCGAAAGGACCGCATCTCTGAAAATATTGATGGCTAAGGTGACCCCAATAATTCTCCTTAAACAAATTGACGGAAACACCGGGATGAAAATATTTATGGAAACGTTGTGTGAGGAACGCTCGTATGAAAAGCTTTACGCGCTCCGAATATTTCTGCGTAAACATTGTGAAAGGAACGCTTGAAGGAAAAGAGAGGTAACCCGAATATTTATTTGTAACGCTACTATGAAAAGACTGATGGGTAATTGGGTGACCCGAATATTTCTCCTATGAAAAGACTGATGGGTAATTAGGTGACCCGAATATTTCTCCATAAACATATTGAGCGGGACGCCAGGATGAAAAGATTTATCGACACCAGTATTTTCTCCGAATATTTCTCCTATGAAAAGACTGATGGGTAATTGGGTGACCCGAATATTTCTCCATAAACATCATGAAAATATTTATTGACCCGAATATTTTCTCCGAAAGGACCGCATCTCTGAAAAGATTGAAGGCTAAGGTGACCCCAATAATTCTCCTTAAACATATTGACGGGAACAACGAGGTGACCCTAAGATTTGTGGACAACTAGGCGACACAAATTTATCTCTTTAAAGGTTGAGAAAAGAGCGCGTCTATGAAAAGATTTAATATTAATATTA
>APFE030151235.1:2528-28612 GCA_000404065.3 Pinus taeda | reverse complement strand
TAATGCCTGCACAATAGCGTAAAATTCTTTATCATAAGATGAATATTTTTTCTTTGCATCATTTAACTTCTCACTGAAATATGCTATTGGCCTTTGTTCTTGGCTTAGCACCGCACCAACTGCTTCTCCACTTGCATCGGTTTCCACTTGAAAAACTTTCTCGAAATTTGGTAAGGCTAGAATAGGCTTTTCTGTTATCTTTCTTTTCAACAGATTAAAACTCCTATCAGCTGCTTCTATCCATTGAAATGGCTGATTGACCTCCTTGATTGTCTCAAGGATTGGTGCACAAACTTGACTAAATCCCTTTATAAATTTTCGGTAGAAACTAGCAAGTCCATGGAAACTTCTTACCTCAAAGACACTCCTGGGAGTAGGCCAGTCTTTGATTGCTTGTACCTTTTCCGGATCCATTTTCAAACCTTCTTTGGAAATCACAAATCCCAAGTATACTAGTTCTTCTTTCATGAAACTACATTTCTTCAAATTTATTAGTAGTTTTTCCTTCTGCAGAGTTTTCAGGACTAACTTCAGATATTCCAAATGCTCTTCTTTACTTTTGCTAAAAACCAGAATATCATCAAGGTAAACAACAACAAATTTACCTGTATATTCTTTCAAGACTTTGTTCTTTAATCTCATGAACGTGCTGGGCACATTAGTGAGCCCAAAATGCATCACTAACCACTCATACAGTCCATTATTTGTTTTGAACGATGTCTTCCATTCATCGCCTTCCCGAATTCTCATCTGATGATACCCGCTTTTTAAATCTATCGTTGTAAAATACCTGGATCCACTTAAACAATCCATTAAATCATCCATTCGGGCAAAGGAAATCTATACCTGACTGTTATCTTGTTGATAACTCTGGAATCGGTGCTCATGCACCATTCTCCTTCCTATTTCGGACTAAGCACCATTTGCACACCACAGGGACTTAGAATTTCTCGAATCAACCCCTTGTCCATCAGCTCCTAAACTTGTCTTGCAAATTCTGCATTTTCACGAGGAGTGAATCTATATGCAGCTTTATTAGGTAGACTTGCTCCTGGTATTATGTCGATATGGTGACTTATACTTCTAATCAGTGGTAATTCGTTTGGCAATTCATCCACGATGATATCCATGAAATTATTTAACACAACTTGAATTTATTCAGGCAAATCATTTAAATTTGTGGAGTTTAAAATTACCTTTGGCCTCCCCACGATAGCGAAATACACCTCCTCTCTTTTATCAACCTCCTCGCTTTTATCAACCTCCATGGGCATTGTGTCACATAAAATCACATCTTTGTATGTGCCAATCTACATTTCCACATTACACTGTTCTGTCACGATGACTTGATGACCCTTCTGAAGCCAGGATACTTTGTAAGGTTCAGGATGCGCTTTCCTTGTTAATCTGAGCTTTTCCACCATCTCTGTAAACAGAAGATTGTGAGTACTCCCGCTATCAATTATAACCTTACAACACCTACCCTTTCATTTGCATGTCGTACTAAACAAATTCTTCCTTTGCGCTGGTTCCCCAATCTCTTTTTCTGATCTAAGCAAAGTTCTTCTGAGTAGTAATGATTCACCTTCTTCAGGTGGTTCCTCTTTCACCACAAGTCGAGGTGGTTCTGGCTCTACCTCAGCTATGTTTGCACCCCTCTGGCTTGCTGATTTGTTATGAGGACAGTCCCATGACATATGTCCCCGCTCTCCACAAGTATAACACCTAACATCTCTTCCTCGCCCCCTTCCTCTGGGCGCGAATCTCCCTCTACTAGATTCACCCATCTGTGGTGATCTGCTGCTTGAACTTCCTGCTTCAAGCTGATGCTGTGTTCCTCTGAATCTGGCTGATCCTCTGCCTCTTGCTGAGCTCTTTCCTCTGTTTCTTTGACTCTGTTTCCGCAATAATTTCTCCTGTGCTTTCAAACTTGCTTGATAGGCGTCTTCAACAGTTGTCAAACTTAACAGGCTAATCTCATCTTGGATCTCATACCTTAGCCCGTTAATATATCTGGCTACTTTCTCCAGATCATCTTCTACATGTCATGTTCTGATGTTTAACCTGTAAAATTATTCAGTATATTCTTTAATAGACATTCCTTTCTGCTTCAAATTTTGCATCTGCTTAAAAAGATTCAAATGATAGTCTTTAGGCAAAAACTTGGCTTTGAGTTTGCTTACCATTTTATCCCACTGCTTGATCTTAGATTTCCCCTTTCGCGTTCTTGATATCTGTAACTCGTCCCACCAGATGGCTGCATGGCCCTTCAACCTAGTGACTGCAAACTTCACCTTCTTATTCTCCTCAACCTCTTCATAATCGAAATACTGATCTATGGACCTGATCCAATCCATGAGCTCTTCGGCATTTAAATTCCCATCATACATAGGAATTTCTATCTTGGGCTTGCTGCCAACCTTTGCCAGCGTCTTAAGGACTTTGGCAGTTTCAGTTTCTTCTCCTGCTTCGTCCTCTTCATCAGACGTTTCCGAAGAACTCTCAGTTTTCACATCTGGTGCTCTTCTCTGGGCTGTTTCCATTGTCTCCATTCGTTCATGCAGTCTTCGCACTTCGTCGATCAGGACTGCATTTGGTTCTGGTCTTCCTCGACCAATCCCTCGTCTTGGCGGCATCTTAGCTGCAACCTCCTGGATCTTTTGGCTCTGATACCAAAAATTGATGCGCCGAAACTGCTGTGCCTAAACTGCTGCAAAGCACAATCAATTTAATAGACAAAACTCTGTTTTATTTAAAATGCGGAACTTCATCAATGGAAAACTCTGTTTTACATAAAAATGAAGAATTGAATTCTTGTGGAGGATTTACAGTGCGCAGCCCATTGCATAACAATTTCACTTGTGTTTGAGACCAACAAAACGTCCATAACCATCGATCTTTATCTCAACTCAATTAAAAAACAAAGACATGACACCAGTTATACAAAACAGGGGACGTTGACAGGCAATCTTATTAACATTCCCAAGATTACAGATCCAATTGTTTAATGGACAATGCCAGCTCTTACATTACACTGCCATTTGAATGGACCCCAGCACAACACACACACACAGGCATACGATGGTCCAAAAAAACCCTGCCCTCGCATCAGGGAATTACTACTAAAACAAAAACAGGAACGAACTCTGCCACATCTGCGGTTTTATTAAGTTATATCAAAAGAATCCTAAGTATTACACACTGTCCTATATAATTAAAACTAGCTCAAACTCTCCAATATCCCAACTGTCGGGAGGGTAGCAGGCGAGCAGTCCATCGCTCAATTTCTTTCCTCTCGATCTTAAAACGAGGACTGATCCTTTCCACATTTTGTTGAGCCTTCCATTAAGCTCGACCACAATTTTTTTCTGCTCTATGATCATCAACTAACTCTCACAAAAACAGGACGCCGGTCCGGCATTTCCATCGGTTAGTACACAGTTACACCAACAAATTTGGCACCATGAACCCCGGATTCGGAGTCAATTCCTCGCTCTCCATATCTCTGTGATAACGCAGATCTTAAATTTGTTTTACATGCTACCTGACATCAACAGGAAAAGAAAAATAAACGCCGATCCCATGATTTTGGCATATCAGACTTTGACATACAGAATCACGCTGTCGCCTGGATTTTAGGCGGATTCCTTTCAATCCAGTTGTCCTCCGCCAAATATCAGTTAGATTTTAAATGCAGGTTCAGTGATTGCTCCATTTCCGGTCCAACGCAGCTGCCTTTGACACACTTGGCGGTCAGTACACCTGTTTATAGCCTGTTGCCGGATTTCAAGCGTTCCTGAATCGAGATCTCCCAGAAGAAACCGTTGATCGCTCCAAGAATCTTCAGTTGCCATTTATTTCCTTAAATATTCCAACAGCAGATAAGGTGACATGAATTTATTTAAACTTAAGATGCACCTAACAAATTAATCCCAAATAGAAAGATATTCTTAACTATTACAACAATAACTAACTGAATTTAACTCTACCAGCAACAACAGCAAGTAAATACGGTTTTCAAGCCACAACATGTGGGCAATCTCCCACATTGCTGGCCCGTTCCGATGCTCCTGCATCATCAGATTTTCACCTCCCCGTCTGTTGTTCCAGGTAAATTTACCTTGTTTGGGGTACACATCTACTAATCTTGCATTGTCAATAAAGTCTTTAAATTGTTCTCCATCCCTATTTAGCTTCCGGAGCCCTCCTTTTTTCTCCATGAGGGAGGTAATCATATTGAAATCCCCTCCCAGGATGAAGTTTGCTTTTGGGTGTCTATCCATAAGTTTATTCAAGGATTCTAGGAAAACAAGTTTATCTTCTAACCTCTGAGGACTGTAGATATTGATGCAGAGGAAAGAGGAAGAGTTACCTGTAAGAAGCATCTCCATGGCCAGGTAGTTCTTGCTTGCTTCAACTGCGACTACCTGATATCTTCTGGTGTCCCAGAAGGTTGCTAAACCTCCTTCACGCCCTTTGCTTTCTATCTCTAGAACTTCAAAATTCCTTCCTAATTTGATTCGTAGTTTTTCTATGAGATCTTTGTTGCACTTTGTCTCTTGTAAAAACAACATATTTGGATTATTTTTTTCCATCTGTCTCTTTATAAGTCTTTGTTTATTTTGTCTATTCATCCCTCTTGCGTTCCAGGATACAATCTTCAAGATTAACTAGATTTTAGGAAGGACGGGTACTCACTTAACTGCTTTATTTGACCTGCATTGATCAAGATCTCCCCCAGCTCCTGCAATTGTTCTCCATTTGATTTGCGTCCTCTGCGACGTTTGTGTATTGAACCAGAGATTTTGCCTAGAGTTGTTTTGTGTTGAAGGTTGCCTCCTTTAATGACACCTAGTTTGTGCTTCTGTTTCTCCATGATGTCTTTTTGCCGTGCTATGAAGAGGTCCTTGACCGTTCTTATCTCTTCCTCCGGAACTGTTTCAATCCCGTTGGCTTTCCATTTGTCCACAAGAACTGATAGGTCTAAACCTGCCATTGCTAGTGTTTCATCTAGCTCCTGATCTTCACTTCCCGCTTCACTGGTTAACATCTCTGTTTCATAGTCCGACTCCTTTGTTCTGTCTTGCATTTGGACTTCATCGCTAGGATTCCCTGTTTCTTGACCTTCCGCTTGGGGGTGTTCTTGTCCTACTTGCTCTGTTTCTTTATCAGTGGGGTTCTTTTTTTCCTCTGAGTCAGTCTCCAGGTCCAGATATTCAAAAGGATTGTTGAAGAGGTTTTTCCTTGTGTCTCCTTTGACATTCCTTCTTCTGTTGGCCCTTTGCCTGTACTTTGGTTTGATATAGTTGTTTTTGTCTTTGTTGTTCTAGGTTTTGTCTTCTTCTACTTCCTTTTGGTTCAAAGGACAGTCCCTCATCAGATGTCCATGCTCATGACACTTCCGACACCTGAAGGGTATTTGCTCATAATTTAACGCTTGAAAGTATTCCTCGTCCCTGTACTCCAGCCATACTCCTTCATGAAGTGCTCCGGATACATCCATTTCGACACAGATTCTTGCACAGGACGTGTATCTTTTCTGCAGGGTAGCTTCCGATGCTTTGACAAACTTTCCGAGCTTATCCCCTATTTGCTTCAAGGCATTCAACCCCCAGTAGTCGATCGGGAGAGAAAAGAGTCAAATCCATACTGGGACTCGAGTGAAAGATTCTTTTTCCAGGACAAAGTTCGGCTGCCAGGGTCTCATGTATAAACCTGCTGAGGCTAGAAAATACGGGCCACCCTCGAAAACCTTGTCTTTGTCTTCAATGCTAGTGAATACGACAGTGAAAAAACCTCTTGCTCCTAGATGTAACTGCACATCTCCTTTAGGTTTCCACATCTGCCTTATCCATTGGCAGAGAGTCCTCTCCGTAGGCCAGATTCCCATGAATCTGCAGATGATGGCATGTTCAGCCATGTGCTCCCTATATGTTTGGATTTCTAGGTCAGAGATTGTCACCCGTAAACTGTCAGTTTTCTTTGGCTTACAAGCACTGTTGGTGGCCTGATGCTTGTTGGGGGGCGCGTTGGTTTCCCCCTCCTTTTCCGGCTGCTTCTTATTACTGTCTTTTTGTTCTTTTTCTTCTTGTGGTTCCGCTTCCTTATTTCCTGAGGGCTGAGACTTCTCCTCGGTTTCCTCTTGATTGCTTCCCCTATCCTGTTCCTCTGAGATCCTGACTTCTGCAGAGAAAACAGTCTTGTCAGACATCATTGGTGTCTTCTCCTTTTTGTTTCTGCTGTTCAACAGTGAACTATTCTGACCCTCTATTCTGACTCCTTCCTTCATGTTCTGAAGTCGTTTCTGCAGGATGACCTGTTTGAAAGTAGGGGTCCCACTGGACCCCTCTGCGCCCATCCAGTCCGACAGCAAACGCCCCTTTCGAAACAGTGCTGCCAGTCTAGATCTGTGGTTCTCCAGGCCTGTGACAGTCGCTGCCCAGGCGGAACCCTAGCTCACAACCTAAACCCTAACAGTCGCCATGAGAGATCCATTTTTTGTTCCATCATATCGGGTCATGTAATTAGAACTTATTCTCCTGTTGCCTGATTATCATGCTGTCTTCCTTGTTGCATTCTCCTCTGTCTGTCTTTTCTTGTGATAATTTTTGTTGCCTCATTATATATTTTTTTATTATTTAATTAAATGTATTCAATACTTCTCTATAGATAAAGGCTAAAATGATTTTTTCTTCCTAAAGGGCTATTCATAAAGAAAGGGTCAGTTAACCTTCCTAAAGTACTATTCAGCTGTCCTTACAAAGACAGTAAGACAAAACCTTGCTTTCTAGGAGATGCAGGTCCAGAGGATATGTGAAGATTAACAAAAAATCTAACATTCTTTATATTTATCTTGCATGTTTTAGTTGATGTATTTCCTACATTTTCTATCCTTGATAAACATGATTATTTGTTTGCCTCTTGTTAGAAAGGGGTAATTCGGGGATAATTGCTGCACAAGGCCTTGGGCTAACTTGGAATGTGTGTTACTCAATTTAAAATTTTGCTGTTGTTAACTCAATGTAGCTTAGTGTCACTGCCACCTGATTCAAGAAAAAAACGAAGTTGGATAAATAAGCTTAGAGTGTATTGTCTGAGATCCAAGGCCCAAATTATTTGTTGAAGCCTGAATTTTATATTACCATGTATTGACTGAAAATCTAGAAATATATGGTAGTATTTTTTTCCTTGAGCTTTACTGTGTTATCAAAAAGCCCTATTTCTTTTCAAACTTGTATAGATGTCTGGGGCTTGGCATGGTTTTTTGGCTAGATGTTTACATAGCAGCTGCGTGAAGGCAAAACACTCTTCTGCTTTATATTTGTTGTAACTTGTTTTATGGTGCATCTATAGGCTGCAATAGTCAGTGCACAAAAAATCTGGAAACAAGTCAATTATTTACACAACAGAAACTTGAACAACAAAGATGATGCCATAATGCCACTACACAACATATGCCCAAGAGCGAGTAAGACATGTTTCCTTTCTAATTTATGGCAAACTATACTTTAGGAACTATTGAAACTGTAGAAAACTTTGGAACGTTAAGAAGGCATTCAACAGTTAAATAATCCACCTTTGATGCAATACATGAGCTTCCAGTGTTGGTTGGCAATTTGACTTCTATTAATCCTCCAGACAAAACATCTTCGATGCTATTTATGAGCTTCCAGTGGTGGTTGGCAGTTTGACTTCTATTTCTACGATGTGAATAATTACAAGATGCATTATTTACACATGCAGATAACCATGTGACTTATATTAAGTCGTAAAATTCTAAAGTAATATAAACAATATTTTGTTTTATTTTTAAAAGCTTATGACGATGTTCTTGCTGCACACACAATTTCGTGCCAAGATCATAATAGTTACTAAATTACAAAAATAAAATACGTTCTAGATGGAAACGCGAAAAAATAAAACAGAAAACTCTCAAATGCACTGTGATGGAAAATAAACTCACTAGTTTCGAAACTGCAAGAAATGTACTGCACATTTACCAACTTTACTCTGAAATTCATTTAAATAAGAAAACAATGTCAAGGAAATTTCATTTAAATAAGAAAACAACGTCAAGAAATGTCATATGACAGGAAAACACGTTTTACAAGATTATTATGTAAGGGAAGTTGATTTCAGATAGAAGCCTTACGGCGTAAAAATTTGTAAATAAAATTTATTTTATCTCTAATCTGTAAATTGATCTTAATCAACAAACTATAAGCATATTTAGCTATATACTAATCACATACTACTCTGATCATCTGCTGGCACTAAACGATTACTAGAAATTAAATCTGGGAATGGCGTTTGAAGGGCGTACCTGCAAAATCCGCAGGACTCTGTAAACACTTTCTCCCATCAACCTCCGCTTCAAATTCAAATCCCCACCGCTGCAGCAGTACGAGTACATGAGACGCAGAGTCTCAACATACATCTCCACATCAACGCAGTCCACAATTTCGATTGAATAAGGAAGATAATTATTGTGTTTCTGTTGGTCAGAAAGCTTGGCCATGAACAAATTGCTGCAATTACTGAGAATCTGCGTATGAAGTTTAAATTCAACGAGCATGACGATGATGTCGACAGCGACACCCTCGCATCGCTGGTCTCTCGGTCGTTGAATTTATAACAACAAATGTTATTATTGTTGTTATTGCCATTTCTGGTCATCTTGATCTTGATCTGCTCATCGGTTTGCATCTTTGAGGGTACCGTAATTCTCAACAGCGGACCCTCAGAATCCATTCTTGTCGGCCTACTTTCATCTTGAGGAGGTCCCAGGTTCGACTCCGGTGGCTGCACAGGTGGAGGATTTTCCTTCGGCTTCGGCTTCTACTTTGGCTTCGAATTCTGTGAAGAGCGACGATGAAGGGATTTGATGTTATTTGTGTTGACAGAAATGGGAGAAGGGAATGGAGCGCAGCACCAGAGGCCTTCAGGATCTACTGCCAGGGGCGCGTTTCGAACCTTGGTAGATGAGCTGTTACTGCTACTACTTCAACGCTCTGTCCTTCCGGCTATTGACGGATACGCTGACCCATGTGGAATGAACTCCACGCCGCCAATGCCATAACATAAAATGGCTGTCCTGTTTCCATTCCGCCCGTGTCTCTTCCCCTGGCCATTGATCTAACGCTGGAAATTTGTTTAATCGTCTAACATCTAATCTTGCGGTGCACAAAATGACAAGTAAGCAATGAGGAAAGTTGATTTCAGAAGGGAACGCCTTACGGCGTAAATATTATAATTTTAAGAATATCTTTCTTTTATATTTTAAAAATTTAATTAATAATTAATTTTAAAAAATTGATAATTGTGTTTTTATTTTAAAAAAATTCCAAAAATAAACTTTATTAGAAAAATTGTTTACTAGTGTGAAATCAGAGGTGTTTGCCTTGTGGAGTAACTTCTTTCAAGTATTTTAATTTTAAAGATAACTTCTATATTAGCAATTATTGAACCAAATGTAAATTCATTGAAATATTTATGGACAATTACGTGACCCTAAGATTTATCCTAAACATTCTAAAAAGATTGTGGACAACTAGGAGACACGAATTTATCTCTGTAAAATTAGCTAATTTAACACTTCTATATTAGCAATTATTGAACCATATATATTAGCTATATTAAAAGTAATTTGAATAAATAAGTGAAATATTTCAACTTTCTATTTCATATATATATTTTGCAAAGTAACCGTAGTGTTTAATTTTATGAGAATTAACTCCCATATATAATATACATACATTGACTCAAAAGGTTTGAACCGGGAACTAACTCTTCATTATCAAGAACATCAAGAATATCGCTAATCACATTTTATTTCAAAAAATATTAATATATATTAATATTTTATAATCTTGGAAAGCTATAGTGAAAGAAGTTATCATTGTATATATATATGAAAGGTCATTAAATATGACAACTTGATTATTAACAAATTTATTAATGGTTTTTTCAAATGCATTAATTTAAATGTGATTTTTTTGTAAGTTGGGTAAGTCTTTCATTCTGTTGTACCTCTGACATAATAATGGTTATGCTAGAGCATCTAAGATAGATGTTTTGGGGGTTTTGTTTTAATTTGGGAGACCAATGAATGAAACAGATATAGAACTGATGTGCCTAACCTTTTGAATAATATCAATATCTCAACAAAGGGCTGTTATAAATATTTACACAGTGAAATAGATTTTATGATGATGAGCAGAAACAGAAAAGTAATATGATTGCCACAGTTTTCAAATAGAAAGCTAGATAATCATAAGTATGAAAACCTTTAAACTACGTTTACAGGTTTGAGAATATACACATGAACTTACAAAAGAGGCTGATGATTTCTTAATTTTGAGGGAACTAATTATAAAAACAATCCATTAATTCATTCTCTTTATAGATTATCACTTCAGAAAGCTTATAGGAATAGATTGAAATACAATTACTCCTACCTAGTTATCTCTGCAAGACACAAGTATATGAAGAAAAACATAATGAATGACACTGGAAACACTTACAGGTAACACAAATTGTCCAAAACAGAATTCAGAATCATTTTCTTTGTATTAATGATCCAGAAAGATCAATTACATCAGATGTCTAGAAATGCTTCTTCAAGGGTGCAACTCTTGATAACACATCAAGAGATTTATTTATACAACGGTAGGACGGAAATTATCCTAAACTACTTTTACAAAAATAGATTATTTACACAATCAAAAATAAAACTATCTAATGATCTAGCACTGCTTTGGTGCTGCGCTGTTTGATGACTATCACTAAAAAGTTGAAAAGTGGTTGAAGCTGGCTGACTGTTCCCTCAAAAGCTGAATGTTGTTCAATAATCCTTAATCAAGTAAATCTGTTAATTCTTCCCAGTGTTTCTTATCTGAGATAGAAATCTTTGTTACCCTCCTATAGATTTCATCCATCTCGGTGTATTTAGTAAAAGTGGGTTTTACCAAAAATATATGTCTGATTTCATCTAGGATGAAGAAAGAATCCCTGAGTGTTTTTACTATGAGAGCTGGTGTTGCTAATCCTTTGATACTGGTTACTGAAGCTGCATGGGTGCCCACCCCTGTTAACTTTTTGACATAATCCTCAATTGGCATCAATTTATCATTAATAACCATCATAGAAGGTAAACCTTTGTTGATCAAAAGTTCAATTTTGTTGAAGAATCTTTGAACCATGTTGTTAACATTGCTGCATTTTTGCTTTAGCTGAAGGTTGAGATTTCTCTTAATGATAATCTTATTTAATTCTAATATTGTTGCAGTTCTGTCACTTATCCTTAACTCTTCAAGCTCATAGTCATCCTTGGAATTCAGAAATTTGATTATATCAGAGGCAGTGTCTGGCATATCCTCCAGTTGCCTAGTTATGGATTCCACTGCTTCTTGAGCTTTCTCCAAGAGATCTTTTTTATTGAATATTATCTTAATGGAGGGCCAAATCTCCTTGATTGCCTCTATGATTTCTTCCCACAAAATTTCTTTTGCTAAACCCAACTTGTTTCCTATGAAAGAATCTGAGTTCTTTCTCCAACATTTCCACTTGGCCTTTGAGTCTGTTTGTTTTCGTTGTGTGTGAACTGTCTGATGTAGACTTTATAAGCCGTAACTCTTTGAGTTCATCCTTTAATTTAGTGATTTCTCCTGTCTGGATAGACAGGTTCTGAACAGCTTCATTAAGTTGTTCATCTCCTTCTGTTGTACCTGTTGTTGATGTAGTGGCTGTAGTAGAAACTATAGTGATGGGAATTGCTACAAGAGAAACTACATCTGTTGAATTTTGAATGTTCTTGCTATCTTCCTCCTTCTCCTTAACCAATTTCTCCATCTGCTTCTCCATTTGTTTTATTTGCAAATTCTGTTCCATGATGAGCTTCATCATGTTTGACTTTTGAGTATCTATCTCCTCGATCTTTTTGGCCATTGGATCCTTAGATGCTCGTAGTTTCAGTTGTTTCTTTAGTGCTGCAACTTTAGTGTTCTTTTTCTTAATGAGCTCCTCTGCAGCATTTATGTTTAATGGATCATATCCCATCCTTAGTACTAGATTTTCCAGGGACTGAATCTTGGTATCCTTTGCTAACGAGGAGACCTTCTCCAACTTTAATTGTGACTAAATGTTGGCTAATGTAACCTGCAATTTTCACAAACTCATAGAAGTGTTTGTCAAGGTTGAAGAAATAATTTGTCTGGTTTGTTTGTGCATCTCAATTTGATCAATTGGATGCAAATCCTGAACATTGAACTCAAAAAAAGTGTGTTTCTGATATTGTGCTATAGTCCTAAGCTGGGGAACTTGGGCCTGCATGAAAGTCGTTTGCATCTTCCCCTTCTCAGAGTCAAAGATTGAAAGAAGTCGTTGCCTGAGAGATGGAAGAATGCTTCTAGAATTGGGTGTAAGTATTCAACTTCAATTTCTCATTCTTTCTTTTGATTTCACTAAAGACATGGAAGATGTCTTCCTCTTTATTCTCTAGAATGCCTCCAACAACTTGGACTATCCGCTATTCATGAGAAGTGATAGACTGAGTTGTAGATTGTATAGACTATTCACCAGACTGTGAATCAACATTCATAGAGACTCTTTGTTTCTTTTTCCTGTGAAAAACCTTGAAGCCTTGGCTTGTTTCCTCTGTTACAGGTGAAGATTGTTCTTCCCTCCCTCTCTTGGTTGTCTTTTCCTGTGCAATTGGAGTTTGCATATTTGACGTAGAGACAACATGCTCCTCAGCCTCCTAGAGGGTATTCTCTGTCTATTCCAACTGATTCTTGAACTGTTCTATCTCAGGCCTACCTGTATGATGATGTGGTGTGAACTTATTTTCCACCCTGAGTTTGAAGATGACTCCCAATGGGTCATATGACCAAGAAAAATGAGAGCAAATTTCATTTCTTTTAATAGCTTATCAGCTTCCTCCCCTGTTGCCCTGGTATTACAAATGAAGGGACCAACTTGAGCTTTGAGCTTAAATTGCGATTTATTTTTGGCAACTACAAAATGTATTTCATCTGCATTCAATATTTGCCTCAAGTACTCCACTGCAAAGATTCTAACAGGGAGGTATTTTGGCAGTTTGTAGGGTGGAAGCTCACAGCCAAAAACCCTAATTTCTGTGTAGTTCTAGTAGCAATACCAATCTCTTGTTGCAGCTTGATCTATGAACTGAAGTTCTTTGACAATCTCTTCATTGATCCTTGGTAATGGAGTGCTGCTCATAATGCTGAGGGTTGGATAAATAAACAGTTCTATGAATTGCTTATATGTGAATTCTTCTTTCTCCTTCATCCCCATTGAAGTCCAGAAAATCACTGACTGTGGCAATCCTTCTTCATCAAGTTTCTGCAAAGAAAATGGGAATTTGTCCCCCTAAAAATATATAAACAGATACACAATAACTGAAGCATACTTGAATACTTCTTCAATGTTAAATTTGACAAACTGCTCATGTATGGTTTCAACTATGAAATGACCGAAATCATAAATAACAGTAGGCTTAGAATCAGAAGAAAACATGGATAAGAAACCAAGGATGGCTTCATTGACAGACTGATCAGAGTGATAACCAAGGAAATACAACATGATAGTAGTAATATGCCTGGTTCTATCAGGAAACATAGATGAATCATAAGGGGGATTTATCTTTGGTAGAGGACTACCAATTGCTAAAAATAGTTGCAGGGTCTGGGATCTCTTGGTAAAGTCCAATTTGTTATAAAAGCTTCTATCAAGTTTTCATGAGAAAAAGGATGATTTGGTGTAGTGGCAGGGGCCTGCAACATTTTCTCAATTGAATCAATGTTAATAGGACAAAGGATTTCTCCAGTAGGTGAGATAAAGGCTCTTTGGATGGGATCATAGGATTCATGGCATTTTCTCACGAACTCTGGAGCTCTGTGTATTCGTGGAAAAATATAGTGAGGTAATTGGGATTCCCAGATCCCAATTTCATCACTCTGGTCAATTAGCTGCTCTTCCCACCAACAATAAATTTCAAATAAATCAAATTGAGAAGAGGTCTCAATGGTTTTGTAATCCTTGTCAACTAAGGGAGTATGGTGGAAATCAATCTGTGGTTCAATTAGAGGATTTGAAACTTCTACAATTGCTTTTCCCTTGGGAGGCATTTTGTAAAATGAAACTAGAGACTGTAAATGAAAAAATGGTAAAAGGACTTACTAGAGTGGAGACAGGTAACTGATAAGTGGACCTGGAATGTGTGCTTGTGAGCAAGACAAGTGGTTGCTAGAATGTCAGACAGTGGCTGAGATGTTGAGTAAGTGGGCTTGAAGAATACTCTTGGTCGCAGAAGTTAACTGTGAACCTTTGAAATGCATGAAACTATGTTTATAAAGGGAAAAATGGAGTGGGAAGGTGGCCCCGAACATTTGAAAGTTCATTAATTATCCAACGTGTTAATTATTGGTCATTTGGTTATAAATGCACGGGAGTGAAAATGAATGGGCAACAGATAGGCGGTAGATGATTGGACGGAAAATATGAAGTGAACATGACGGTCTTGTCTTATGCGGGGAGGCAGTTTTCTAAGCCATCGCATCGCTTATGAGGGTCAGGCAATTTTCAGGAGGGGTCACTCGATATAGTCCATAGCTTGACATGTAGCCTTAAGGGGGTCGGGGAAAACCACTTTATCAGGTGGGTATCGTTCGACCATTGGGCACGACCGATATGGCTGTGGACCGTTGGATGAGGGGGATGGTGATCGAACAACAGTCGGGCGAGGGAGGTACGTGGCTGAAATGAACTAAGGTGTCGGGGGGTGGTGGTAACGACTATGAAGGATACCACGTTCAGGGGTAAGACGGAGCGGTTTGTGGTTTTGGGATTTTTAGTCCTAAAAGACTAAAAGGTACTTTTGTGGTTTATATAGGCGGTATCAAAGACTGTCCATTTCGCCCCCTCCCTCACTAATAAACTTTAGACGGTGAATGAGGGCCGAAAGGGAGTGTGGGTTGTATGATTGTGGAGGAGTGTGTGGGATGAGAGGTGAGGTGGAGGGAGTTTAACGTGTGAGCGGGGAATGAACAGTGGGGTCGCGATATGATAGGCATATGTGCTAGCTATGGGTCTGGGTGTTTTAATGAATGAAGTGATAGGATATGAATTGAAAATCACACTTTCTTTCGCCCAAGGTCCATTCACTCATGAATGATGCGATGTGATATTGATCATTGGGAAAAAACAATTTTAGCATCTCAAACTTTCACATTTCTACCTACCCTTCTATTCCTAACATTTTTACTTATCCTTCCAGAGTGCATTTGAACTAGCAACCCAATATTTTATTTTTATGAACAATCTATCTCTATACCTTATTTCTTCCATTGGCTTAGATTAAACTGTTGAGCCAATTTATTTTCTACCTATGAGAATTAATTTAAAACAAATCCAATTATGATGCAACTGTATAATTGGATAAAATAACCTAGTGTGGCATCTAAACAAACTGCACACAACTATTATTTTTCAAACTGAATTCAGAACAAAGTAGTGCCATTTAGATTTGCAACACTTTCAGAGTTGATTTCTTTATCCTTTCTGTCTAACCTAACATTTTATTTTCCCTTTATTTTTTAGGTCATCTACCCTAACATTTTCTTTGATATGGACATATTTATCAAAATATTTTCCTAACATTTTTTTATTCAATATTCTTTTTGTCCATATCCCATCTTAACATTTTGTAAATACATTTTCATTTTTTGTCTAATTTATTCTAACTTATCAAAACCAAAAAATTCTATAACATTGGCTCCAACTGGGGACTGATTTCTCCTGTAGAATGCAGAGAACCTGCAGATCCATGTGCCTTCTCCTCAGGCTATGGAGTCCTTTGTTGTAAAAAATCTCACTAACAGCTTAAAAAGTAAAAGAAACCGGAGTTTTTACAATGAATGTATCCCAAATTCTTAGTACTGAATGAAATGTTTGAGAAACCTTCTGTTTACAGGATAAGTGGAATATAGTCCCTCAAGATTTTGTAGCACAAAAGTGTTGTTACCCTTTACTTCAGCAATTGTTAAAGGACCAAACCATAGGTTATCAAACTTACCATGCTTTCCCTTTTCCTCCCTCTTGGAGTCTCATCTTAGAACTAGGCCACCTTCCCTGAAGTCCCTTTCTCTGGCTCTTCTGTCAAACATGCTTTTCATCTTATTCTGATATTTCTTCAATTTGTATTGAACTTCATCTTTGTTTTCATTTAGTTCAATAATTTGATTTACCCTTCTTGAAAAATCATTAGGCTCATCTGTTGAGTCCTGCAAGAATTTTAAAACTGGGAAAGCCAAATTGGTGGGAAAAATTACATCTTTCCCATAGACTAACTAAAAAGGAGATTTCCCAGTAGATCCTTTTGGAGTTATTCTGTTTTCCCATACTGCATAAATTAAATGAGAGTCCCAACTCTTTTTATGATTTGCTAGGGTCTTTTTGATTACCTTTACCAGACTTTTATTTGAGGATTCTGTGAGGCCATTACCTTGAGGGTAGTATGGAGTTCAATGATGTATCAAAATCTGATATTTCTGGCAAAACTCAATCATTTTAACACTAGAGAATGCTGCTACATTATCTGTAACAATTTGAGTTGGGCAACCAAACCTATATAAGATATTTTCTTCAATGAATTTAATTACTATCAAATCGATAGCATTTCTTGCCGGAATTGATTCTACCCATTTAGTGAAGTAGTATGTTGTTGTGAGGATCCATCTATGCTGATTACTTGAAGTGGGATGGATTTCTCCAACAAAATCTAATCCCCATTGAAAAAAAGGTGCTGAGATTATTGATGGTACTAGTGGAAGAGTTGCTAGTTTCTGCTTACCAACAAACATTTGACAAGGAACACAACTTCTGACCTTTGCCCCCACTTGTAAGAACAATGTTGTCCAATAAAACCCTCCCATTAAAATCTTGTATGTTGTTGCTCTCCAAGCATAATGTCCACAAAATCTTGTATGGAACTGATCAATGATTCCTTTAGTTTTTGATTCTTTTAAACATAATAAAAAAATATTTAGTGGATCTTTCCAGTACAAATTTTCATTTATGATGCAGTACTTGACCGCTTTCAATTTAATATTTTTACACTGGGCTTTGGAAAATGATGTGGGGCATTCAAAATGGAGCAGAAAATTTACAATTTCTTGATACCAATCTGATAATAGAAATTTGTCATCAATATGTAAAGGGCTAATCTGATCTGAAGGTAAAGGTTCTTGTGGATTCTTTTCTTCAGGTTGAAGAGAAGGTTCTTGTGGATTCTTCCGTTGTACAAGGATAGAAGGTTCTTGTGGATTCTTCCCTTGTACTTCTAAAATAGAATTGATTCCAAGCACTTTGCAATTGGATTCTGCTAGAAGCTTGGCTAATCCCTGGCCTTTTACTAGCTTTGTAGTTTTGATAGTTAGATCAAACTCAAGTATTTGAGTGATCCACCTACCTCTTTTCCCATCAGTGTCAGGTTGAGTTAAAACTATTTTTACAACACCATTAGGAACATAAGTAGTAATAGGTGAATGTAGGACATACATCCTAGAGATTTTAGGGCTTGAATGAGGGCATAGTCTTGCTTCTCGATTATGTCATACTTAAGCTTAGCATCTCTCATAACCTTACTGAAAAAGGCTATGGGCTGGTCATGGGAATCTTCATTCTTTTGTCATAGAACAACAGCAAGTGTTGTTTCTGAGGCAAAAGAAAAAATACTGAATGGTTTAGTATAATTAGGGCTAGCCAAGGTGGGAGCTTTAGAAATAGCTTTCTTGAATTGATCAAATGCATGCCTGGAAGAGATAGTCCATTTAACTTCATGATCCTTTCAGAGCATGTCAGTTATATATTTTACAATATCTGCATAATTCAGGATGAATCTCCTTAAAAAATTAATCTTACCTAGAAAAGCTTGAATTTCTTTCTTGTTTCTAGGTAAGGTCAATGTTTCAATGGAAGACACATGCTTGGGATCAATTACCACTCCTTCCTTTGAAATTATATGGCCCAATAGTTTTCCTTCTTTGATAGCAAACAAAGACTTTTTAGGGTTCAATGATATCCCAAATTTCCTACACCCGTTTAAAACCTTGATCAAGTGCTTTACACGTTTTTGATCAGATTTAGAAAAAATAGTAATGTCAGCAAGATAAATAACCAGAAATTTATTTACTTGAACCATGAAAGCTACATCCGTATCTCTCTGAAATGTTGCTCTAGCATTTGATAAGCCAAATGGCATTCTAGTGTACATAAATGTACCCCAGGGTGTAGTGAAGGTTTTCTTTTCCCTGTCTGCTGGATCAACATTCACCTGATTATAACCTGAAAAACCATCAAGCATAGAAAGTCTTTGTGCTTCTGAAACCATTTGAAGTAACTGATCCATTTTTGGCAAAGGGTAATTATCCTTTAATGATGCATTGTTCAAATTTCTAAAGTCCACACAAAGTCTAATTTCTCCATTTTTTTTCCTAACAGGAACTAAATTTGCAACCCAATTAGAATATCTAAGAGGGAGAATGATCTGGGCATCTAGCATTTTCTTAACTTCCTTTTCGACAGTTGGTAGAAGGGTTGGATTAATCCTCCAAGTTTTTGTTGACAAGGTACTGCTTTTGGCTTCAAAGGGATCTTATGTTGTATTAATGAAGTATCATAATATTTTAGATCAACATAAGTCCAAGCAAAAACATACTTATAATTTTGAAGTAACTTAAGATATTGAGTTTTAATCTCAGGGTCTAGAGATGCACAGATTTTGATGCTTTTGACATCATCATTTGTTCCAATGTTAATTTCTTCTATGTCCTCTTCTGAAGAAATGGACTGAGGGTTTCGGAGGACATCATTTTGATCAAACAATTTTTCTAAAGGTACCAAGCCTTTGGGAATAAAATTGTTAGACAATTGAATAATATCATGATCAACAATTTTTGAACTGAAATCTGAAGTATCATTCTCATTTGTATTTTCATTTATTTCGGATCTATCTTCATCAATTTGTAGAACATAAAATTGATCTACAACTTGCAAAAAAGATTTCAAGTGTTCATCATCTTCAAATATCTGTTAGTGTTTCAGATTGTCTGGGATAGATGGTCTATACTTGACTTGTATTTGGTAGAGTAAATTAGTCTGATCAGGAATTTTAAATGAACTAGCAGAAACAGCTAAGGCATCTACATGCATATTTTGATCTCTTGGAATATAAGTCAAATTAAAAGCATAAAAGAAGTTTTCAACTGAACCCCATACTTCATTTTAGTAAGACCTAAGTCTAGGGTGTTTAGTCTGGCAAATATTTCTCACTTGTTTGACGATAAGTTATGAATTAGTAAAAACACTTAAGTTTTGAACCTTTAAGCTTTTGGCTAATTGCAATCCCAAAAGGAAAGCTTCCTATTCAGCCACATTATTTGTAACTTTGAAGTTGAGCTTACATGATTGGGTAATGTTTTCTTTTTCTGGTGATATTAAAACTACTCCAGCTCCTAATCCATCTTTTGTACAGGAGCCATAAGAGAATAGTTTCCATATATCAGTTTGATTTGGTACTGGACTTTCAATTACATCATCAATTTTAACTTGAGTTTCATGCACTTGGTTTGAAGAGAGTTGAAAGCAACCAAAATCTTGGTCAATTGCATAAATGGGATGGTTCCTTGGCTGGTCTGTTTTGCAAACAGTGTGCACAAATCTCACCTCCCTATATAATCTTAGTTGTTCTCCCCCATAAACTGGAATAGTAGCATAAGACATATCCATCTGAAGAGTTCCCCCTAGTTTGGCACATCAAGACCTTGAAAGGAGCATTCCAAATTTGGGAGGGATATATGTGACAACTATATCAAGTACTACACTTTTCACTAGAATGTGGGCAAGGGTGACTACTAAATCCTTAATCAATCCTATGCAAGGCACCATTTTAGAATCAAAGGTGTACAAGTCATGATAAGATCTAGTTATGTCAAGTTTCAAATGATCCATGATAGTTTTTGGCATGAGGTTATGTGATGCTCCAGAATCAAGCATACAATTATACAACATGGAATCATTTGTCTTAAGAGTTACATAGAAAGGAGGGATTATTTCATTTATCATATCTGAGCTTGGGCCAAAAACAACTGTTGGTTTTTCATCTTGCAGACTGATGATATCACCTTTAGCATCAACGAAGGTATTTTGTATCCATTTGGAGACTTGATTTTTATACCCAGGTTTTTTAGAAAGTTTTGAAAGAGGAATTGGGATTTTAACTCTTTCTAACTCTTTTTCAACATTAAATGTAGCCAATGTATTTTTGTCATTTTGAGGAATAACAATTGGCTGTTCTAATGGTCGAATAAAAGTCGTTTGAGTTTGAGCAGTTTTGGCATGAGGTTCAATTACTAGAGTTTCCTTAGGAGGTCTTCCAGGGCCAGGCCTAGGTCTAAGGTCATATATTTTGTTCAACTTTGCAATTAAAAATTCAGAGAAGGCATGATATTTAGAAACCTGTGAAGATTCTTGATCTTCTTGAACCTGATTTTGTTGTGTAAGAGGAATAATAACTGTTTGATCAGAGGAAGTATCCATATTATTTATATATTTAGTGATGGTCATAATATTATCATCAGGTCGTTGATCATATATCAACAAAGGAGTTGGAATCTGCTGATCATTATTAGGTCTCTAAAGAATTTGTAATTGTGGGTTTCTTTTATATTGACCTTGATTTTGATTTTGGGGTCTAGAAATTGTTTGTTGAATTTTCCTAGGTTGAGTCTCAATCTTGGAAATTCTATTAGATAGATTTCTAAGAAGAGAATTTATTTCATCTATTTTAGAATCTTCAGTTTTAGTCTTAGAGGACCTAGAAGCCTCTGGTATCGATTTGAGTTTTCTTTGGGCCTTTTCCTCTTTAGATTTCAAAGAAGTTGAAGCGACCCTGTTTGCTTCTACCTCAATAGAATTTATTTGCATATCTTCAAGGGTTCTTGAAGTTCTCTCTCTCATCATAACAACAAAATCATCATCGAAGGCTTTAGAAAATCTAGACTCTGATGCTGCAATAGGGGGTTTACAATCAAGGGGCATTTTATGATAAAGCTTATTGAATCTTTTGATAAAGTCTGATATAGGTTCACCAAAATTTATTTTAAGTTCATCAAACTCAGTGAGAAAGTAAAGAGGATCTTTTTTCACACCCCACTAGTTTTTAAATATATTTGTAAGTTCTTCCCAATTTCTAATGGTATTTGCAGGTAAAGGCCTAAACCAAATTCTTACATTTCCTTCAAGTGATTGTACAAACAACCTCATGTAAACATTTTATTGTTCAATATTGATGTTATCTGCAAAGTCTAAAAAGGCTTGAAGATGGCCTTTGGTAGAAGGACCGGTTTCTCCATTATACATGGGAAGGTATTTCAAGTATCCAGCTGGGAATGCATCGAGATTAGGAGGTAAGCCTAAAGCTGCGTATCTAATCTCTACAATAGGTTGGAAAGCCATAATGGGAGGTGGTGTATGAGGTGTTTCTGTGGATGAAGAAGTTAAAGAAGATGAAGAAGGGGTTGAAGAAGGTGGTTGAAGGGGTGAAGAACTAGTTGGAGTTGAAGAAGGAGAGGATCTCCTGAATGATTTCAAAGGAGTCCTACGAACTAAATTCTGGCCCTATGGATGAATACCTTCCTCTATTTCAAATAGTGGATTTGAATACACAAAGAAGGTCTCTTTGGGTTGTTTAGAAGTAGAAGCTTCAGGTTGCCCAAAAGTGGGAGGAATTGAATAAGTGGTAGGGGATATGAAATCTGTTGGTTTGTGTTCTAGTAAATTAACGCCCAAGTCAGACTTAGTTTTAGGTGATCCTGCTGGTAGTGAGGGTCCTGGATGAGTTTCAAATGAATGGATGAGGAATGCTGATTAAAATCAAGTCCCCTGTTTAAGATTTCAGCAACCCTAGGTGATAGGTGGGAGTAATCTAGACTGGATGGAATGTTACTATAAGGATCAAATGATGGTAAATCTTCAGACTGCAAGACAGAAGAGGAAGAAGAAGAGGGTTGATGTCCCCTTTTAGAACTAGCTTTCCTCATAATTTTTTCAGGTCTAACAAAGGATCAACTAAGTTACCCTCTGAACGAGGGCTAGTGTGCTTAAAAGGTGCCAGTTTGGGAGAGTGGAGTCGCCACGTGAAGGATTTTAACCTTTCTAGACCTTTAATCACCTAAAAGGAATAGAATACATATCATTGCCCTAGGAAAACTTAATAAAATTCGAGCCCCTGACAACGATGCCAGTTTGATGTTGTACCTCTGAGATAATAATGGTCAGCTATTACGCCAGAGCATCTAAGATAAATGTTTTGGGGGTTTTGTTTTAATTTGGGAGACCAATGGATGAAACATATATAGAACTGATGTGCCTATCCTTTTTAATAATATCAATATCTCAGCAAAGTGCTACTATAAATATTTACAAAGTGAAATAGATTTTATGATGATGAGTAGAAATAGAAAAATAATATGATTGCCACAGTTTTCAAATAGAAAGCTAGATCATCATAAGTATGAAAACCTTTAAACTACTTTACAAGTTTGAGAAAATATACATGAGCTTACAAAATATGTTGATGATTTATTAATTTTAAGGGAACTAATTAAACAAATAGTCCATTATTGAAGAATTCAGACTTCTGTGATCCATAATCTTGTTTGTGAGAATAATTTCGGCAAAATCACATAAAAAATCATTTGTCGACGCGTTCCGAACCAACCAGTGTGGTTCATCGTCAAGACAAGTTGAAGATCCGATTTGAGCGATGAGTTAAATTGGAATGGCCTGCTGTCCCTATTTAACTCATCGCTCAGATCGGATCTTCAACTTGTCTTGACGATGAACCACACTGGTTGGTTCAAAACGTGTCGACAAATGATTTTTTATGTGATTTTGTCGAAATATTCTCACAACCAAAATAGTCGATTAATTCATTCTCTTTATAGATTATCACTAGAAAGCTTATAGGAATAGATTGAAATACAATTACTCCTACCTAGTTATCTCATCTCCCAGCATCTTCCTTTCCATTTCTGCCTCGTCTCCCAAAGGCACTCCACCCCTTCCTCAACTACATTCCCAGAATGCCCAATTCACCTTCTGCTCCACCCTGAACAAGCCCCTCATCATGGCCACCATAACCATTCTCTTTCACGAGGTGGAGCAGATCACTGAGGAACAGGCCACAGAGGTTGGTGGACGCACCAACATAATTCAGGAGCAAGGAACGATGGGGGGGTGGCAGCACCAGGGCAATTGGGGTATTGGACATTGCTGGTGGTGGGCGCACCATAGCAAGGTGCAGCCACACCAAAGCCATACTGGAACTAGCTCAGATGAGCATCCAAGGAGAAGGGGAGCGGAAATAGGAGTAGAAGGCAAGATGTGCAGGGAAGGAGGTGAATGAGGCTCAACATACAGACGAGGTAATGGACCCTTACTGTTGTCTCGTCGAGGAAGAACACTTGGCATTGCAGGCTAGCAACATGGAGACCTCGCTTCTGGAAGGTGGTGACATGAAGGAGTACAGGTGCTTCATCGTGGAGAAACACCCTCCGTCTCTACCAGTCCCTAGTTTGCCACCTTGATGTCACGCGTTCACCTCATTGTCTGCCACCTTGCTGCCACTCAACGTGCCACGCGTCCATCACACAGTCTGCCATTCAGCATGCTACGTGTCTTAGGTTTTTTAGGACTTTGTTTTTTAGTTTTTTGTTTCAATGGGGTTTCGGTGAAAAAACTATAAGTTCTCAGCCCTTTAGTTGGTTTTTTTGTCTCATTAGATACAATGATAACAAACTAGATGCTTTTCTAGTTTCCCTTGCGTGGGCAGCAAGCTAATTCTTTGAACTCTTTTTTGTTACGGATTGGTTTCCCTTCTGGGCAGTTTAGATCTAGACTTTGCTAGTTGTTGCCATTCCTCTGGCATGGTTAAGTATGGGCTAAGGCCTCAGTGTATGATATCTTTTTTTCATTAATAGAATTAGTATAACTTAGAAAAAAAAACATTAATCTTAGGGTTTTTATTCCTAGGATTTAATATTAATCATAGGCTCTAATGTTATTCCATTGGGTTTATAATCCCTTTGGTTTTTAATATTAATCCAATGGGTTTATTAATCTCTTAGATTTATAATATTGATCCTAAGGTTTCTAATATTAATCATAGGGTTTATATTCTAAGAGTTTAATATTAAACCTATGGTTTATAATATTAATCTTAGGCTTTAATATTAATATCTTTAGTTTTTAATCCCGTTGGTTTATAATATTAACCTTAGGGTTTAATATTAATCCCTTTAGTTTTTAACCCCTTGGGTTTATAATATTAATCCATTCAGTTTATCAATATTAGTGTTTATGTTCCTAGGATTTAATATTAAACCTAAGGTTTAATGTTATGTCAACTGTGGTCTAATGTCGCATTGTGACAAAGATTGTTAATATTAAAACCAACCATGGTCAATCATGGTCAACCATGGTCCAACGTCACATTATGACAATGATTCTTTCAATATGAAAATGAGTCATGGTCAACCATGGTCCAACATTACATTGTGACAAATATTGTCTCAATATAGAAATCAATCATGGTCAACCACATTTGTTTTAGGGTTTATAATCCATTGGGTTTATAATATAAATTCTAAGTTTATAATATTAATCATAGGGTTGAATATTAAGCCTAGGGTTTACAATATTAATCCCTTGGGTATATTAGTTTTAGGGTTTATATTTCTAGGGTTTAATATTCATCCTAGGGTTTAATATAATTCCCTTGGGTTTATAATATTAATCCCTTGGGTTTATAATATTAATCTCTTAGGTTTATAAATTCCTTGGATTTATAGTATTAATCTCTTGGGTTTATAATATTAATCCTAAGGTTTATAATATTAATCTTAGAGTTTATATTCCTAGGGTTTAATATTAATCCTAGGCTCTAATGTTATTCTCTTGGGTTTATAATCCTTCTGGTTTTTAATATTAATACGATGTGTTTATTAATCTCTTAGGTTTATAATATGATCCTAGGGTTTCTAATACTAATCATAGGGTTTATATTGCGAAGGTTCTGCCAGTCCAAGAGGTAACTCCTCAAATGAATTATGTTTATTCATTAAGATTATTCATGGTTATATACATGAGGGAGTGACTCTTTTGCTTCACCTCCCGATGACTCTTCATTTTCCATTATTTACTATTCACATTATTTACAAGTGTTCACCCAATCCCAATGATTAGGTGTGAGCATTCCCCCCCTTAATTTGAATGGATGTTGGTGAGTCCAAGCATCGTTCTGAATCTTTCAAAATTTTCTCTTCCAAGAGCTTTGGTGAAGATGTTTGCAATCTACTCATTAGTGGAACAATGGCATAGATGGATTATCTTGGCCTCAACATGATGTCGAATCATATGGTATTTTGTATTGATGTGGTTCATTTGATCATGGAACTTTGGGTTCTTGGCCAACTTTATTACAGAGGTGTTGTCAATAATGAGTGGAGTTGAATGTACTTGTTTTACCTGCAAATCTTCTAGAAGTTTCCTCAGCCATATAATTTCTTTTATTGCCTCAGCTGCTGCCACATATTCTACCTCTGTTGTCGAATCTACTAGAACTGATTGTTTGCGTGATCTCTAGGAGACAACTCCTGATCCAAGACTCATAGCATAACCTAAAGTAGATACCCTAGTTTATTTTTCCTCATCAAAGTCTGAATCAGAGTATCCAATCAAGATGAAGTCGCCCACCTATGTATACTTGAGTCCAAAATCTTGGGTTCCCTTCAAGTAGTTTAGAAATCTTTTTGCATCAGACCAATTTCCCTCACAAGGATTTTGCATAAACTTGGAGAGGATTCCAACAACAAACAAAATGTCTGGTCTGGTAGTAGTCAGGGAATTGAGACTTCCTACAAGTTGTCTATACTTTGTTGCATCCTTAAATTCTTTTTCTTCAATGGATGTGAGCTTTAAGTTTTGTTTGTTTTTTTTTTTTTTTG
>APFE030151234.1:0-14079 GCA_000404065.3 Pinus taeda | reverse complement strand
GCTACCTCTTTGCCTTAAGAAAAATAATCACCCACGAAACAATAGCATACTAAAAGATGTGATAACTCATTCATTGAAGAATCAATTAACACACAAGGAAAAGAGGAAATGCATCCTCCATGTATATAAGGAGCAAAGAAAACGATCCCCAGATAGGGTTTCAGGCACCAGTCAAAACGCCCTCTAATTTTAGTAGATTGGTAAATATCAAGGGTGAATTCGAATAGCTCGAACTCACCTCTGCTGCTGCAATTTCCAAGTCAAGGAAATCTATCCTCCAGCCTTTCTGTTCTACGCGCTTTCCTTATCTCCTGCCATCAATATTTTGTTCATCCATTGCTTCTCGCTTATATTTCAGAAGTCTCACAACCTGGTATTTTTGGATTTCATTCATCGGGTTCTGTTTTGAGTTATAACTCAGCTTGTGGGTGCAACCGTTCTCTGCTTGGTAATATCACGAGTCCCATTTCCTTTCTCCTCCCTTAAGCCCTTGTCTCTCCCTATGTTATCAAATCCATCTCCCCCTCAAAAAATATCCCCGGGACATCCCCCTTGCCAAAATCTAACCGCTCCCTCGCCTCCTTGAATCCCTCAATTCACGTAGGCAAATTTCATTCTGCGAGATCATGAGGGGAGGTCCATTGGTTTGTTTTGCCTTGCTGGCCCAAGATATTTTTTTTCAACCAATTATATACTACCCAGTTAATGTTTAGTTTCAGATTCTTTAAGGTTGTTGGCCTTGTCACTCCCTAGAGTCTTGTTGGCCATTGATCTTGTGCCACTTGGTTCTTTTCTTTTTGCATGCCACCTGTCAGACTCCTTTGGTCCATGACAACCACAAGTCCTCCAAGCAACAATCCCCTTTCGACCTTGGAATATCTGTCCCATGACCTAGTTCTTTTTTTTTTTGTTGGTCAAATACTTACATTATTTAAAATTCATGAAGGAAATAAGTAGGGGGGGTTGTCACATTTGTAGTGTGTTTTCTTTTATTAGCTAAACTCTAGGTCATGACCAGTGTGTTCGAAATCGGTGGAACTAGCCAGTCCGACCGGGTTGGGGGTCGAACTAGTTTGTTTCACGGCTTTGAACCGGAAGTGGCCGGTTCGGTGCCGAACTGACAAGTCACCAACCGAACTGACTGATTCTATACAATTTGACCAAAGACATTCCAAATGTAATTAAAAAAATAAAATAAAATAAACATGAATTTTTAAGTGGGGCGGCATAACTTTCAAGCCTATGGCTCTTGAATCCTTATCCAATTTATGGTAATGCCCTCCTTTATTTTTTATTTTCATCCTTTTACTTAAATTTTTAACATTAACATGAAATAACTGAGGATTTTTTAGAGTGGTTCCAACTTCATTGGATTTAATATGGAGAAAGCAAATTTTTAGAGCTCGCTCAAAATCTAGTAGACTTAACCATTTCTCAGGATTTCAAGATTGGGGGAATTGCAACGTTTCCATTGGATTTTGTCATGTACCAGGGTATGGAACTAGTAATTAATCAAGATCACCAAACCCTCTATGTATCCTAATGTTAGTGGCACTGGTTGTCAAACTCCTTTATCACGGCCCTATAAAAAATGTACCCATCACTCAAACAAAATCTTGACTCGACATGCTACGCTTTTTCTATCTTATTTTAATGCTTCTAGTGTGATATTGATGACGAAGGTCCCAACAGAGGCAATGGTTATGATGATATGTATGTATTCGTTGTAGCATGATTTTCTTTTTCTTTTTCAATGCTAGAGGCCATCTAGAGCCTTTTTTTTGTTATATTTTCGTTTCGGAGATGAGTTGCACTCGATGCTATTTTGGTTATGTGCACCCTTACATGCTATATCAATGAGAAGTTTTGCTTGTCTGTGTATAAAATGCTTTGGATTCATACGAATGCACATGACTATATAACTTTTTCTTTAAAATTTGAATGTATGTATTTTTGGCCGACCAATTCTCTGGTCCGGTTTTTTAGTAGTTTTGGTCCGGTTTCAACTGGTTCTCAGTTCGCCAGTTTGGCTCAGATAACATTGGTCGTGACTTTATTACATTATATAGCCCCACTGATTATGTTGACTTACCGTTTTACAGGATGGCACTATTTTTGCATGGAAATTTAATTATCCAGCCAATGCCTTTGAACCTGCAGTTTCCCTCGCAGGGCACACCCTGCCTGTTGTCTCATTGGTCTCGGGGGCAAGAAGACTCTACTCTGCTTCCATGGACCACACAATAAGGGTATGTTTCTATGCTTCTCGTCCACTACTTTTATTTGTATTTGTTTACACAGTAAGATAAAAGAAAAATTGGGCTAACCTGGTTAATAAAAGCACAAATAAACATTGTTTTTCTTGCAAGCTTTGATGTTTTTCATTGACTTACAATTTTAGAAAATGAATTATGTACCCAATTCCAGATGAGTTTATATTTGACAGTTGTAAAGAAATTCACAGGTTTGGGATATGGAAAGTTTTCAATGTATACAGACCTTGAGGGATCACAAGTCAGTTGTAATGTCTCTTCTCTGTTGGGATGACTATCTCTTGTCGTGCTCATTAGACAACACGGTGAAGGTAAGGAAGACTTCATCATATGTCCATGTTTCATTCAGGAAATAAAATGGTGCACAAACTTCATTGGAATTTCTAACTCATCAAATGCAATGCACTGCAATGCTATTTTTCTATTCATGATTTATCTACTAAGTTGCATTGCAACGTGCTTCTATTTGGCATGGTGGTCCTAGGATCTGAAATCAAAGAGGGGTAACCAGTCCATGGGGATGGTGTGACCTCTTTATTTTTTTAAAGCCAAAGTAACTTCTAGATTATTTATTAATTATTTTAATCATACATGTTTTGTTCTGCTGCAATTCTTTAGTTAGTTTTATGATTTATAAGTCTCAGTGGTTGAAGGACGCCAAGGCCCAAGGGCAAGACATTTGTGCATCAGAAATTATTTAGTGGGTTTTATGATTTATAAGTCTTGGTAGTTGAAGGACCCCAAGGCATAAAGGCAAGACATTTGTGCCTCAGAAACTAGATACCACAGTAAAGTCAAATTCCATGAGAAAGTCTATGATTCCTTCCTTTAATGGTTTCTTTACTTCTATCAAATCTAAACATCCAGGTTGGGAGCTTTTAATGTATTTTATTGGAAAATCAACTACACTTACCACGCAAAATCTCTGATATTTTGCAAACTTGAACTTGTCTGTTTTATTATTATCATTATTATTTTAATGCAGCAAGGCCTTGCATGTAAGTGATATTTTGTTTTTTGTGTATGGTGTAAGAATCGAGTCAAACAATCCTATTAAGTCACTAGATATTGCAAGGTTTATGTTTCTTTTCTCAGAATCAAGTGGAGTTAATTTATTTTGGTTTTGCTTCTCACAGGGCGTTCTTGCGCTATGTGGAATGAATGACGAACAATCCAAGCCTGTCTTGCTTTGTTCCTGCAACGACAACAGTGTGCGCCTCTACGACTTGCCATCGTAAGTGTAGCTGCTCTTGAGTTCATTATACTAAAATATTGGAAAATGGAAAAGCATTTTTGATCATTCTGAGAATGAAAAAAAGCTGGGCTTCGGAATGCCTTTGGGCTATTTCAGGGTCATTTTGTCCTTGTTTTAAAAATATTTAATGGACTAGGAAATTGTTCATGTGCTCATTTATGGAGTTACATGAATGTGCTCATATTGTGTGCTTTTTGGTAAAATAACATTTACGGGTTTTGTCTCAGGTTTAAAGAACGATGTAGACTGTTCTCGAGACAGAAGGTGCGAGTATTGCAGCTTGGATCTGGTGGATTATTTTTCACTGGTGATAGAGAGGGGGAACTTAAAGTATGGAAATGGGATACCCAGACTCTATGAGAGGCTGAGACAACCTATAAAAGTCTTGTTGTAATTAAGAGTCTCCAGTTGAAATGCTACTGTGGTCACTCCTTATAAAAGTGACCCTTGTTCATATCTCCCACATGTGAAGCTCCTCCTGTACTCATTTCACTTAGCATACTCTAACTACATCCACGCCGCTATGATCGTATTGGTCTGTGGAATAAACTCACATTGACAGAGGTATCTTTAGATGGCCCCGGGCACAAATCCATTCCCTGGTTCTGTCGCTGATCATATGCCTTTCAGTGAAACACAAGTAAGTCTCCTGCTTTCTTTCTGTAATCATCTGTGTCATGTGTTTTGCTTTATTAAGTAAAATCTAGTTATATGTATGGCATCTTCTGTTTACTGTAGTTATAGTTTTCTCCATTTTAATTTTTTCTATTACATTATTTGTTGACAGAGAAGTGGAGGACATTTTCCATCCCATCAGCTGTGCATCACATACAAACTAATTTTGTCTCCACCCACAATCATTTACTGGCTTTTGGTAAGATTTGGGACCATATTTATCAGTTTACTGTCTTATCAAAGTTTTCTATACTTTCAGTTTCATTTCAGATCCATTTATACTTTTTATGAAATGTGGTAATGCACTTTCAAAAGTTGATGGCATATTTCTCCGAGAGTAGACTTGCATAATTGTATTGTCATTTATCTGCATATTTTGAGAAACACATTTCTTTTGCAGGTGGGCTATGATATTTTCCATCTCATCACATGTGCATCGTGCAAACTGATTTTCTTTCCTCCCGCAATCATTTACTAGCCCTCAGTAAGGTTTGGGACCATATTTCTCAATTTATGGTGTTATCAAATCTTCTTCCAATACCTTCAATTTCATTTCAGATCCATTTATATTTTTTTATGAACGGTTGTAATGGATTTTTGGAATTAGATGATATATTCTCCTGAGACAAGACTTTCATTGTTGTATTGTCATTTATCTGCATGTTTTGAGGGACATATTTATTTTGCAGGTGGGCTATGACACTTTCCGCCTTCTAAAATGTGCATCAGATGCAAACTGGATTTTTTTTTCCATCCACAGTCATTTACTGGCCCTTGGTAAGCTTTGGGACGATATTTATGAATTTATGGTCTTACCAAAGCTTTCTATACCTTCTGTTTAATTTCAGAATCGATCCATCTATACTTTTATGTGGCAATGCATTTTTTGAGATTTGATGATATATTCTCATTAGAGTAGACTTTCATGATTGTATTGTCATTTATCTGCATATTTTGAAGGGCATTTATTTTGCAGGTGAGTTATTGCTGGGGCTGCTCCGTTGTTGACCAAGTTCCACAAGTTGTGGGCTTCGTTAGTTTAGGTTATCCTTCTGGTGTGCGGCTGCATCAATAATCTTTGGTAGGCACCACAAATCTACTCTGCAGTCTCCAAAATCAAAGGCAGTATTGCAGCCATTCCCTTCTTGCAAAGCAAAGCCCAGTAGATGCAAAAATAATGGCACGTCCTGTGTACTTTGGATGATGTTCGAAAGGTTTAGATGTGACATACCTGGGTTGTAAGATACTTGTTGGTGAGGCTGATTAGGCTGTGCGACAGCTATCACATTGCTCAATCAAGAAATATTTGATTCTCTCACTGTTGGACTTGATTTGATCATTTTTTCCCCTTTGGTATAGTGTTGATTAAGATACGGGACTGGTTGAATATACTGTTACTGATTAGCATTGAGTGTGAACATCTCATCTTCTTCTCAGTTTCAAGAGTAAACTTATATTTCCTAGATGTTCCTAGTGGAAAATGTTTGAATAATTTTGGTATGCAAATATCTTGTCTTCTTCTCAGTTTGAAGTGGAAACTTGTATTTTCAAAATGCACCCAGCGCAAAATGCTTCAATAATTTTGGTGATCTGATAAGTACACGTTGTGCAAACTTACATCTATTCTCATTAATTAGATGGTGCCTAGGCTGCGTCGATTTTTACTCACTATTACACAAGCAAACATTCATCCTTGGCATGCGTACGAACATTGTTCAGCAAGGGGTGGAGCCTATATGGCCTTGGTTTTAGGCTAAAATTGGGGACGCCGTTTAGATGAAAAATATGAGTTGTAGAAGTAAGCTAAGAGTTTACGGAATCAAGTGGCAGTGAGAACTGAATTGTAATTGCAATTTGAGCTGTGTGTTTGTGCTGAATCAGGTCTTATTTCAAACAAGAAATTGTTGCTGATACCTGGCTATTCAGTCTAATAGATTTAACTATCGGAATTACCTTGCATATCCTCTCACGACGAATTAAAGGAGAGTGTACAAAGAGTCTCTGAAATGTGTAGAAAAGTTATAAGCAAAAGAGAAATTTAGAAGAGGCACCGCATATCAATGTGATTAGATAATGTTTCTAACCCTCACATCCATCAATGATGATGAAGTTGAGGATGAGGATTATATGGACTCCGTAATGCGGCCTGGTTGCTTTGATGAGGAGTTACCTGTAATACACTCCCTTACCATTCTAACCCAAGGGAGGTGGTTACTAGGTTACCCGACTCTCATTTTACAGTTACAAGAATGGGGTAACATCTCCATACCTTTATTTCGTTACAGTTACAAGAATGGGGTAACATCTCCCTACCTTTATTTCGTTACAGCTACAAGAATGGGGTAACATCTCCATACCTTTATTTCGTTACAGCTACAAGAATGGGGTAACATCTCCATACCTTTATTTTGTTTTCAGACTGCCAGTAAAATGCTTGAAATATATTGACGAGGCACACTCTAGTTTGCAACTTATCATTTCCATTAGCAATGTGATTATATGTCCTACTGACCTAGTATAAATCATAGAGTGAACATTCAATGGCATGGACCTCCAGTCCTATTTAAATTTAGTCAATCTTTAATAAAGCTAGACTCCGTTGGAACGTTTTTGATAATCGGGCTAACAGCACTTCACATTAGATAAAAATGTTAAAGTAGACTAGAATGGGCTGTACTTACAAATTCAAAGAGCAGGATCTGTGACAGAAGCTTTTCGTTGCTGTTTCTTAAGATACCAAAAGCCCTTGCATATTTTATGCACTCGTCTCAACATACCTGTGTTCACACTTTGTCTGATTGAGTTGTAGCATCGAGACTGCTTGGGTGACTTTCATTTGTTTTTCGAAGGATCCTCCATGCAAAACTGCCTTGAGAAGAATCCTGATCCCTTTTGTACACACCGGTGAGAAGGCACAATACCATTTCAACAAGAGATGAACATGAGAACAAAACAAATCCTTGCTGGACCGTACAGTCCAGGACTTGCATTACTCTCTGGAAACAGTCTTCTATGGTCTGAGCGCTCAGATAAGGCATCATTGAAAGAGCCACACGGCCAAATATCGGACTGTTAAAGCTCTCTAACTGAGGGAGTTTACTTGCTCTAAAATTCTATGAAATGATCTCCAAACACATCTGTTCTTTTGCTGTACGTAAGTCATCATGTAACGGTGGTAGAACGAGTTTAAAGCTCTCTATCTGAGGGAGTTTACTTGTTCTATAAAATTCTCTGAAATGATCTCCAAACACGACTGTTATTTTGCTTTACTTAAGTCATCACGTAACGGTGGTAGAACGAGTTTAGTAATCCAAGTGAACTTTGTAGCAACACCACCAATAGTAGGTTCTATGACAATTAACTTCAACAATAAACAATAGGTTCTGTAGCATCTTGGAAATCATAATTTCTTCAACATTGGGAGAAATATCCATAAATTCAATATTCTCGTCATCAACACCACCTTCATGTGAAAGGTGAAGGTTCCACCTT
The DNA here is from genome assembly GCA_000404065.3 of Pinus taeda. Lineage (NCBI taxonomy): Eukaryota > Viridiplantae > Streptophyta > Pinopsida > Pinales > Pinaceae > Pinus > Pinus taeda. The sequence goes on along the minus strand of APFE030151234.1, from coordinate 6,384 downwards.
ACATCTTCCTCCATTCCACTTCTAAGTTGCTCTTCCATAGCCTTAATGAAGGCGTCTAAGTTCACTTCGGGCATAAGGTGTTCTTTCTTTTCCCAAGTAGCAGCCAATTTTTGGTGCAATCCCTTGGTCACCCTGTCCTAGCCCAAACTCTTGTTAAATAAAGAAAGCCCTAACCACAAGACATCCTAGATGAACGGAGTGGCAATCATGTGAAAAGAATGAACTGTAAGGTTGTGACTTCGGATTTCATAAATTGTGTCCTGTGATACATTAAAGAAACTATCCATGCATTATCGAGTCATATATTTTAACCTTTGGATTAGGAACACCAAGGGGAGTGCTGTATGAGAATCTTGAAGTAATTAACAAAATTCTGGGAAAATATAAAATAAAGAAAGCCCTAACCACAAGACATCCTAGATGCACGGAGTGGCAATCATGTGAAAAGAATGAACTGTAAGGTTGTGACTTCGGATTTCATAAATTGTGTCCTGTGATACATTAAAGAAACTATCCATGCATTATTGAGTCATATATTTTAACCTTTGGATTAGGAACACCAATCAGAGTGCTGTATGAGGATCTTGAAGTAATTGACAAAATGCTGGGAAAATATATTCTTATGCTGAGGCAGTATTGAGCAATATATATATATTGTGTGTGTGTGATGTGAATCTCAGACTTGAGTGCTGGGAGAATTAAGGTATCGCAAATGGTTGCAAGAAAACAAATGTTCATCTAATCTCTGGAAACCGTTCAGAAATTTGCCTTCATGCTAATGAACCTTCTATTTGCCATCCGTCACAAGATGGTCCAGCACGTCGTTAATGATGCAAACTTACCAATTTACATATGTCATTATATTTTGAAACTGGCCCAAAGAATTTGATATGAATGTGCAAGAGTATATATATGTATATATATATATATAGTGTGTGTGTGTTCGAGTGCGCACAATGTGAATCTCAGACTTGAGTGCTCGGAGAATTAAGGTATCTCAAAAGATGGTCCAGCACGTTGTTAATGATGTGAACTTATCGATTTGACATACATATGTCATTATATTTTGAAACTGGCCCAAAGAATTTGATATGAATTTGCAAGAGTGATTGTGCTTGAGTTTGAAACTAGCCCAAACAATTTGTCATGAAAGTGCAGGAGTGATTATGCTTGAGATCCAAGTGAACCCTTAAGTGACTATTGACTTTGTTTCCCTTTAACCGAATACATGAAAATGAAAATATTTATGTGAGATGACTGCATGGTTATTCAGAAAAATTTTAGTTTATATATTTGCTTTAGTTGATTAGATCTTGAAATATGGAATCCTTGAAATTAGGTTTGCAAATTCAAGCTTCAGAGTAAACCCCTGAAATGTGTCATGAAAGTGCAGGAGTGATTATGCTTGAGATCCAAGTGAACCCTTAAGTGACTATTGATTTTGTTTCCCTTTAAGTGAGTACATGAAAATATTTATGTGAGATGACTGCATGGTTATTCAGAAATTTTTTAGTTTATATATTTGCTTTAGTTGATTAGATCTTGAAATATGGAATCCTTGAAATTAGGTTTGCAAATTCAAGCTTCAGATTAAACCCCTGAAATGTGTCATGAAAGTGCAGGAGTGATTATGCTTGAGATCCAAGTGAACCCTTAAGTGACTATTGATTTTGTTTCCCTTTAAGTGAATACATGAAAATATTTATGTGAGATGACTGCATGGTTATTCAGAAAAATTTTAGTTTATATATTTGCTTTAGTTGATTAGATCTTGAAATATGGAATCCTTGAAATTAGGTTTGCAAATTCATGCTTCAGATTAAACCCCTGAAATGTCTATAGCACCATGAGAAACAATGTTTCGATTTGACCCCCGAAATGTCTATAGCATCATGAGAAACAATGCATCGATTTGACCCCTGACCCCTGAAACATCTACAGCATCATGAGAAACAATGCTTTGATTTGACGGAGTGCTGTATTATTAAGTTAGATCTGTCAACAAATTTGTAATGAGCTTTTCAGATAGAACAAAATTTATTTGCAGGTCAGATTCATATCAGAGTGTTCATTAACATATCAACCTCCAATAAACCCCAAGTTCACTGGGAAATAATGAGATTTGGCTCAATAAAACTTGGTAAGGAAGCCTAGATTTGAAAATATAGGTTATTAAATATTAGGATGCACGTATGACAAAAGGTAAATGAGACATCTAGGAAAGAAAGGAAAACCTAAAACCAGTTTCTTTTTTTTGTTATTTTCTCCTCATTTTCAGATTTAACCTCTACCTTCGGAAGATAGCTAAACTTCTTCAATAACTTTCTGGCACATTTCTTTGTTTCTTTTTTTCCTTTTCTTCCTTCTATTTTGAGGTTGACCTATGTTGCTATCCATTTCAGTGGAAAGGGATATGGAAATCTTAAATAAGACGATATAAAGCAATGATTATCAAAGACAAGCCCATGTAATGCGACATTAAATAAATAAGCAGTTTGTTTGTGTGTGGGTATGTAGTGAAGAGAAATTGTTAGTCCTCGAGTTTTTAAAAGACTAAGAAAGGCAACTTACCTCTGCCATTTCAAGGGGCATTCCAAGAATATCTTTGTACAAGCCCAAATGGTAATAATATTCACCAATCATTTTCCTATGTACACAGGTGATGATCTCATTACTCATCTTATCTAGGTTCCAGGCCAACTAACTATTTATTTTTAATGAACACGGTGAAATGGCACCTAAAATTAGAAACAGGATGTGAAGGTTTTATTGCACCGAGAGAAACAACCTAAGTGATAGTGGCCTGGGTGGTGGGAAAGCTCTGTTGTGTAATGTTCCATTCATTGAATCTTGACATAGCACCGGGTGAATTGAACCGTGAAATGGGTGGGTTGAATGGCAGGGCAATGGCTTACACCCAACTAATCCAAGTTTGATATGCACCTCAAAGGTAGTATAGGCCGAGAATGTATATGTCGGCCTATGTAAAATGTTCCATTAATCAAGAAAACTCTCTTCATTTTAGAAGTCTCAATAGGAAACGCTACAGAATAATTCAAGAAATTTACTTTGTGTCTTGGTGCTTCGTGGGCTGTTGAGGAGATCTACTGTGAAGCAGACTTATTGTCTTTAAGCCAAAGTCTATGTGGTTCTTAAAACAGGTCAAGAGAGAGATTACACATATCATTCTTTACACTCATAAAACGTTTTCCAATGCTATATTGTTGTGGTTGTGACCTGTTTTATCTACAGAAACCTTCGTTTCTCACTTTTTAATGTTTTTGCTTTTTGAATCAAACTGCATGGTTCAATTTCCCACTGAATAAATGGACTTGGTTTTTCCAGAAAGAGTCACTTGAGGAGCCCTCTATTGTGTAGTACATATACTCGCAAAAGAGAATTCCATGTCATGAATGCCCACGAGCTAAGTGATTGGGGTGTTTGAAACTAGTGCATGGAAGATAGTCTAGTAGGGACCCAAACCTTTTTTGCGCACGCCAAGTAAAGGTAAATAAGCGACATAGAGCTCTCCACCTTTGAGACACACTTGATGAACAAAGCATTCCTCTTGATCTGAAATTGAGGCACTAATATAGCCCACATGAGTCACCAACACGTATCTTGTAGAAAAAACCAAATATGTTCTATGCAGTTTCAACATTCAATCTCACAATGTTCAAATTTGTTTTATTCAATTTCGCCGCTGAATATGCTAATGTTGAAGTTTGTTTTATCAAATTTCAACGGTCAATCTGCTAATGTTGAGCTCCCGTGGCCCCTTGCAAATTTGTAATGACAAGATAAGAAATCTATATGTTGGAACTATTTGTAATGCCAAGATAAGAAATCTACATGTTGGAACTAGATGGAGACCATACATTCTCCTGAATACTTGAGACCAAAGTGTTGGTCCTTTTAAAGCATTTACATTGGCTATTCTCACGTAACATAAATATTCATGAAATTATCTTTGTTTTCGTTTATTTCTTTTTTCTGTGTGGTCTTTTATGAGGATCAAGGTTTTGCTTTTTCTTTAATAAATTTCTGGCAATCCAATGCATCTACTTATAACATCCCATGGCTAACCTTACTAGAGATCATCATCTTTAATGATCATGGAAGAGGCATTTGCTTTTAAAAACTTGTTGGTAGTTAGTTTGATTAAATTTAAAATTATTGCTTTATTACCATAGCATCCTTTCGACATTTAACATGAACTGATTTCTTGGACTCCGTTTCTTTATCAAGTGTGTTTAGAGATCTTTTTGAGAGTATCGCCTTTAATTATTGGACACTTGTAAATTTAATTTAAAATTTTACAATACATAGTTGCTTTCCATTTGGCATAATGTTGCTCACTTTATCCTCGTAGTCACTGTCCAATTGGCATAGCGTTGTTCAATTTAAGCTCATCACATTCGAAGGACATGGATATTTGACCTACATGTTATCTAAAGCCCAAGATTCCTACCATTTTTACGTATTACCTCATCCCTTCTTGTAGATCTTTTAACGAGCTTTCGATATTTTTAACGTATATTGTATTGAGAATACGAATTCTACGCAAAAGGTAAGCATGCCAATAGGAGATATCATTAGTAATTTTTCCCATCACCAAAGTCTAAAGCTTCTTCGGCATAATTCAAAAAGCTACAAAAATACAAAGAACACAAAGAGGAGATATCACTAGCAATTTGTTCATCACCAGGGAAATTTTTTAGTGTTCATGTGGCCGCCGCTGCTAGGGTCTAGGGAACGCACGTGCCTCCCATTATCTAGGGACTTGTGGGTGGTTAGGGAAGCATTTCTCCATGTGCCCATTTTTTAGGAAACATGGGGAAACACATAAGGAAACATTTTTCCGATGTGTGGAGTGCATTTCCCAAAAACAGGCTCTTAAAGGCTTTTCTTGGCCCCCCACTGTGATTTTTTGCCTGTAGTCCTTGAAAAAAAGAAGGCACAAAGCCTTCTAGAGACTAAAATCTATCTTTAACTGCAAAGTTCAAGCCAAATGTAGTACATGGATGTAAAGGAGTAGCTAATGGCCTCCTCGATGCTCATTTTGTTTCATTGTCTGTTGTGAATTTTCAGTTTTAGCTTTTGAGCCTCAACTCTAGAGGTTGATGGCACTAGATCGAGTCTTGACATTTGAGCAATTCCAATTTATTGTTCCATACTTAAATATCTACTAATTTGCTTAGTACTATTTATATTTTAGAATGAAGAAGGTTGGGTTTACATCAATGAATTTCATTTATGAATTACTATATTTCTGAATCCAAATTTGAATTGTGTTTATATCATTTGCGAACTTGAATTTAGTATTAACTAAATTTAATTTGAATTGTGTTTAATTCAGTATGAACTCAATTCAAGTTCGCAAATGATATAAACACAATTCAAATTTGGATTCAGAAATATAGTAATTCTTTTTGTTCCATTTTCACTAGGTCTTAGCATTTTTGGTCTGATGGGGTTGTCACTTTTTGCTGTTCTTTGTCTTCTGTTTCCAATTGGCTATGTTTACTTTGTTCCTTCATGAGCGGATTTCAGACATGGAGTCGGTTAAGTTTTCACACAATTGCCCTAATGTTTAGGATCTATTATTTGTCTCTTTTATCTTTTATGCTATAGTAGATGTTCTCGGATTTTTTTTTTTTGTTTTTTTTTGTTAATACGAGTATTGAAACAAAAGCATATGAACAAAATTACTTTTCAAAAACAATTAAGCTTATTAATAATAGAATGCAAAAATTATCATTGCAAAAATTGTTGCACAAAATATTTATAGCACATTATAAATTGACATTTAAAATAAACCCCAAAGAAACCATAAATTTTATTCTTACAAAATATTTAATCATAATAATATTAAATAAGTAAAGGAACTTGTTTACTTGTTTAACTTTCTTTGTAAATTGGGTTATTTCAATGTGAGCTATTTCCATTCAATTTTTAATAATTCGAGATTTTGTTATTGATATAAGGTTGGAATGTGTTATAATTATTTTTATAAAAGTAGGGATGTTGCATTGGTACTTAGGTCGTTCATTATATAAATATATATGTCAACTTCATAAGCCTATTCATTTCATTGCCTTAGGTTGATCATGTTTTAAACTATTTGTGGTATCTCATTCTGCTATATGGATGTCCTCAATTTGCCTCAGATTCGACAACTGTTGGGAAATGTCAATTTATATATAGGAGAGCGAATTCAAGAGCAATTATACATTTTTCAAGTGGCTGGTTTCGACATACAAGACAATGGGATGTACATAACCATATATAGTTTCCCTTACATTTGTGAAAGGGTGAATATTTATTTGAAATTCATTACCACAAAGAGAAACATAGATGAGTTGCATCAAAAAAACTTGAGAA
>APFE030151229.1:0-18124 GCA_000404065.3 Pinus taeda | reverse complement strand
CCAAAAACACAAAACTCATAATAATTTGATAGGATTGTGATTGAGCAAACTTTCTAGGACCCAGAGTGACAAACTCAAAGCACTTATGAGATAGAGGACAAAGGAATCACAATATTACCCACTAAACATCACACACTTCTATTAATTGAGAAATCACCCTAGAAAACCCTTGCAAACACAAAAAAAGAACAAGATTACCATAATAGTGACACAAGACCAATAATAAAAATTGAAACTTGTGACAAATTCTATTGAACTCATTAGAACAAGAAGAGTGAAAAGGGTGCACTCCAGAAGAGAGAAGAGCCAAAAATCACCTTAAAAAAGGAAATCAATATTAGAAAAAGAGTAAAAATTTTCAAATATGATATTTTAAAATGTAATCCACTTTCATAATACATGGGTTGTTATAAATCTCAAAAAACTATCACGACCAATAGATATTTTTATTTTAAAATGCAATCCAACCCTCATAGTTCATGGATTGTTACAAATCTAAAATTACTATCGTGACCAATAAAAACAATTTACGGTTGTATTTCTCCTTTCTATCCCAATTACATAATCACTTAATAAGCTAACCAACTTAGAACTGTCTAACACCATATCTTTCATGAGCAAAGATAACTACAAGAAAAAGGCCTTTTAGCAAAGGATTTTGTAGAAGCCCCTATAAAAATAGCCCAAATGTTTGTTTGTAGCGGAGGTCACTAGTGGAATTGGGTGGGAGAATGCTTTAGCGGATGCTTTTTTAATGGTGTATATGTAATAAAAAAATGCACTGATGCCTAATAGAACATGGTGCACTATGGTGACAAACTATGATGCGATAAAACTATCGCATATCGCATATTGCCGATTCCAATAATAATGTTTTAACGATCTGTTGAAACTTTGTGATGCGATATGATTATCTCATTCTGCATACCTCGAAAACCAAAAGAAACTAGCCCCGAAACTCACAATGCAATATATGTCTATCGCATATCACAATCCCAACACAAACAAGTGAAGCTCACCTTGGGGATGTGCGATGTGATGTTAATAATAATAAAGTGGTCCAATAATAATAAAGGGAAAACATAACCCGGGCAAGTTAAATGAGGAATTTTCCAACTCTATATGCTAGGTCATCACTTATCGCAATCACGGAAATTCAAAAGACTCTTAGAACATGGCACTTATAACTCTCGACTTGCAATATGCGATTGCTCTTTAAATATTGAAAAAATATATTGAAATCCCTCATCGCAAAACCAAAACTTTATCGCACACATTCTAATAAGACCTTTGGAAACCTGCGACATGATCTATTCATTGAGCATTAAAGTTTCACATCCTTGATTACGGCAAAACATTAAGAATGTTTATGATTGCAGTCCTTCAAGATTTCATCCTTCGTGTTAATATTAATTTACAATACGAAATCTTTCACATCAAATGCTCCTGCTTTGATTTTTGTCTGTACTAATCTCAAAACTATATTTACAAGCATTAGTTGTTCTGAAAGTTTTAGCCTATCACTGTCCTTTGTCTCATTTTGTAGTTTGAAAGTGCAAATACGCAACCAGCCAAAATTTCAAAGAAAGCTTGAAAGACGAAAGTTCCCCCTGCAGTGGCGGAAGGACTGGAAAAAACTGTGTTGATCGCGGATACTACATGTCAAGATTGTGATAAAATTTCATGGGAAGGCATATATGATATGTTAGAAAAGGATAAGACAAAGGTAACGAAAGGACATGCAATAGCTGATGGACCTACAGAGTCAGAAACACACTTGGTGATTTAGCCGACTCTTTTTTTCATCGAATAGCGACCTGCCCAAAGGTTTTTACATATAATGACATGGTAAAATGGGTAATTGAATGCATCAATATAATGGACAGGATGCTCTTCATAGCTAACGGAAGAGTGTTTGGATCCTTCAAGCCTGAATACTTGAAGAAAATGTATCATTGCTAGAGCCCCAGAAATACTACAATAAATCATTCCTTGAAGATTTCTGGAAGGAAAATCAAATAGAGTCAAACCCCACCAGACAATGGAGGCACTTCCCTAACAAACACAAGCACGAATCATCCATTATGTATTATGTGGACTCCCTACTGTATCCATATTGTTATGCTGCTGCAATGATGTGTAGACTATTTGGAAGCTCCAATACTGCTAAGTTTTCCAATGAAATGGTTCCATTAATAGAAACAACATTGAACTCTTTTGTGATGGATTGGGATAATATCCTATCAGATAAAATGGCCATCCAAATACTCTATTTTAGAAAAACAGGTATGTTTCCACCCGAGTTGTCCCCCATTTTATACAAGTGCCTATATAGTTTATACCATTTGTTTCAATTCCAATTTTCCATCATGTGATGGAAATGGACTATCTAGGACCCAACCCCTATCCATTTTTACCATGAATGCTTATGGAAGGCCCAATATAAGAAGCATTTCTACAAAATTTGTCATGGTTTCAACCTACCCATTCATCACACCATTTTTAATAGACCAGCTCCTTGGCTATCTGAAGAGGCTAGTATTGATTTAACTTCAATTGGCAGTTGGTTTGGGGAAGAAATGTTCACATATATTAGGATTTTTGGTATCATCACCGACCCACATGTCCTTCCTCTTTATGTCCCAGACAAACTATTGGCTAGGGAAATAGCCTATGAGACAGTTGAAAAAGGGCTTACGAAAAATCTCAAACAGGCCAAGAAATAGTTATGGCCTACCTTTCCTATTTGCTATGCCATCTATTTATTGCATAAATATAAACATGCCCAAATTGTAGCCGAGAAAACAAAGGGTTTGAACCTAGTTGTTATTCCCAATAGATAGTATGACTTGAATAAAGTTGCTTATAATTTTACTTCTTAGGTAAAGGTTAAACAATTCGTCCATGAGGACGATGAATTCGATGACTTATTTACATCAGCAGAGACATTCACACAAGTGATCCACCTAGCAAAAATCAAGTTGGAATCAGCAAAAATGGACCAATTCATCCAATACAAGACACAAAGGCTTCGGACAGTACCATTGGACTTATTGAATATTGCACCAGTCATCCATCAAATAGAACAAAGCATAGAGTGGGATATAGAGAAAACTTCTGGTGCAGCCAAGACAAGCAACAAGGCAAGTGAACAGTTAGGGACAGATGTCCACATTGATCCAATATTGATCAAAGAATGGGAGCAGTTTGATCAACAAATCAAAGGTTAAAGTGATACCCAAAATGTTATCACACAGGGATCCCCCTTAAGACAACAACCCATGATTCATGATCCTGTGATTGAAAAACCATCCAGCAAGGACTTAGCTCTAAAAGAAGTTGAGATAATCCTTGAGTATCCTTCATCAGAGATTACACTAAGCATTGAGCAAATTCCACCTTTGGATGTGTTTTATAGCCCTAAACACATAGCTATAGTCAAAAGGTAAAGAAAAAAGATAAAGATAGACCAAGCATCAACAATAGTTCCTCAAGATGAATCCATGAATGTCATCTGGAAAGACTCAGAAGTCAATCCCTCTAAGGACTTGACCAAATTATCTCAGTTTTTTGGAGTGTATACAACTACCACAATAGATAAAGCAACCGAATTTAATCAATTTGTCAAGAAAAAAGATCAAAATATTAAACAACTTGAAGAACAGTTAAGGGTGGAAAAACAGAGGATTGATTAGCAAGCTATTGAAAGAAAACCACAACTATCTCAGGAGTTTGAATAGCTAAAACTGCAACATCATGAATAGATCAAATCTAAGGATGAGCAAATAATGTAGCTACAACTCTCAATGGAGCAATTCAAAAACAATCCCAAAGTTGAAGAGTTTATAAAGGAAGCCTTAGAAATAAATAATTTCTTATTTCAATAGCTAACTGAACTCTGCCAAAAGATATCTCTCATTTATCCACTATGTGTCAAAACCAACACACTGATAGATCAAGCGGTCAATTCCAAGTTAGAATTCGAGGACGCAGATGACAAAATCATAGGTTACATCTCTTGGCAAAACATAATAAAGGAAAGGGCTACTAAATTGCCGGTAATTGAAGAATCTCATAAGGAGATATTATTTTCATAATGAGAGACATAGCTGATCAAAGCAGAAAGAGAAATTTCAAGGGCCAAGGCAGATCATTGAGCTGATAAACAATAACTTACCAGTGCGAATTTAATTTTTGAGTGTTCACTAGAAAACCTTCCAAAAGCAAAAGTGTTGGAAAAACAATGGAAGCAAGATTTGAATACCAGAGAGGAGCAACTCAAAAAATTAAAAAGCCTCAATCAGGATACACATTGGTTCTATTTAGTCAAACCACATAGCCAACAAATGACAATCAAATGTCTTGTTGATGCAACCAATCACATGATGCCAGAACTCTCAGATACAGTATACACAGGTTAGTTTCATGCTAGGATGTATCATCCACCAGAGATCCAAACTATGCTCGATATTTGTCAGTTAAAGTTGCAGGAGGAATAATATATGCAATGCATCTTTTCAAAAGTTATCGCAATTCTATTTTTAAACATGAAATCACATATTTTGTGAAAGGTTGTTCCAACCACCCTAAGCACTTTTTACGAACAATTTGTTTTTATTTTTGCTATAAAGACCCTTTCATGTCATTTTAGAAAGGGCCCTGAAATTGTATTAAATTAGATTGAAGAAGATCACATTTTTGCACTTCTTAATTTACTTTTGTAGAAAATAGGGATCAAGGTTCAAACTTGTTGTAAAGGGATTTTAGGAGGACTTGCATTTTTGTATCTTTTTGAAGTTTTCAGAATAAGAAGAGAAAACTATACTGTTACTTCCATAAGAGGATTCAAATGCATATGGTACTTTTCTCAATGTCTTTTGTTTCATGTTATGCAATTAAACAATCTTTTGATTTCATATTGTTGTTATATGTGAATGTTCATACAATTTTGCATTATATCACTTTTGAATAAGTTGGAATTGATATTATAAATACATATCCTGACAATTGATGTTATTATGATATGCGATATGTTTTATATCACTTTGTTTAAAGTGATCATCATTCATGCTTAACTTTCTATAGCCAAGTGATTGATTTTCATTAGCATTTGATTACCAGAAATCATTATAAATCACATTGATATTGGATTACCCGGATTATATATAGATCTATTTGTATACTTTCATAAGTTTATTGTCCAAACCATCTATTATTTTGTTATATATATTAAACACCTATTCATCAAAACACATTCTGTTGGGAAATTGTTCCCATACTATCCAGTGGGAGCCACCATACCAAATGGAAAGGGAACTGCATTAAGGGTCGGACTAGGTGGTTATCCCCAATGTTGGTGCAACAATTCCTGAGGCATCAATAGGAAGATATGCACATATAAGGAAATATCTTCCGTATATGCATAACTTCCTTATATGCGCAATTTCTGTATATGGAAGTTGCGCATATATGGTAAATGCACATATATAAAAGACATGCATATATGGAAGATATGGACATATAAGAAAATTACGTAGGAAGTTACGCATATACAATAGATGGACATATACAAAAGATGCACATATATGGAAGATATGCACATATCTTCCATATATGCACAATTTTGCCATATGTAAAATTTCCATATATGGAAGTTGCGCATATACAGTAGATGCACATACATAAAAGACGTGCATATATAGAAGATATGCACATATAAGAAAGTTATGTATATACGAAAGATATGTGCATATTTTCTGTATATGCGCAATTTCTGTATATGGAAGTTGCACATATACAGTAGATGCACATATATAAAAGACGTGCATATACAGAAGATATGCACACATAAGAAAGTTACGCATATACAGAAGTTGCATATATACGGTTACTGCACATATATAGAAGTTACATATACTAAAGTTGCACATACATGGAGGTTATGCATAAATACAGAAGTTGCACATATACTTGGAAGATATGTGCATATAAAAAAGTTTCGCATATACGAAAGATATGCGTATATCTTCTGTATATGCACAATTTCCGTATATGAAAAATTTTCATATATGGAAGTTGCGCATATACGGTAGATGCACATGCATAAACGACGCGCATATATGAAATATATGCACATATAAGAAGGCTATGCATATATGGAAGATATGCGCATATCTCTCGTATATGCACAATTTTAGTATATGCACCATTTCGATATATGGAAGTTGCACATATATGGTAGATGCACATATATAAAAGATGTGCATATATGAAAGATATGCACATATAAGAAAGTTACGCATATACGGAAGATGCGCATATACGGTATACCCACATATACAAAAGATGCACATATATGAAAGTTACATATACTAAAGTTGCACATACATGGAGGTTATGTGTATAGATGGAAGTTTCACATATACCTAGAGGATATGTACATTTAGAAAAGTTTCGCATACACGGAATATATGCGCATATCTTCCGTATATGCATAATTTTCATATATGTGAAATTTCCATATATGGAAGTTGCGCATATACGGTAGATGCACATACATAAAAGAAGTGAATATACAGAAGATATACACATATAAGAAAGTTATGCATATACAAAAGATATTCGCATATCTTTCGTATATGCACAATTTTCGTAAATGCGCAAAAATTCAGCCTCTATATAGGCGCAATCTCTGTATATGTACATCTTCTATATATGCAAGACTTCCTTATATGCACATATCTTCTATATATGGACAACATTTGTATATGCACATATATGAATGTTGTGCATATACAAAAGATACACACATATATGGAAGTTGCACATATACAAAAGATATGGGATATAGAAGATGTGAACATCTTTTGTATATGCGTAACTTTTGTATATGTGTATATCTTCTGTATATGCACTTATTCAGTATATGTTCATATTTGAAAGTTTCACATTTATATTAGATGTGAACATAGAGTAGATGTGCATATATGGCAGTTGCGCATGTATGAAAGAGACTCGCATATATGAAATTTGTGCATATACGAAAGAGATGCGCATATACATAAGTTGCGCATAATCGTAAACATATTTATACACTCCAAAAGACACCCGGAGTCATCCAACAGAATGCAGAAGTGAATATTTTCCAGATGGTGAATATTACTACAAAAAGCAAGTAATCTCTGCCTCCCTTGCATCTTGTAGGGGAACGTGGGCTAGCATATGAAAGTCTTCTTAGCACACTTTTGTTTTCCACCTCCCTTTAGTCACACATAGTGTAGTAGGAGAAAGAGTAAGCAGCCCATTATCCGCACATCATTTTCTTTCATGCAAGGAACAATTGAAATCTAGTGTAATTAGGAAGATATTGTAACAGATCACCAAATATCCACATCTTATTACACTTTCCATGCTCACTTGATCACTTTCACATAGTTACACATCACAAACTAAGCTTCTATAATCTTTTTATTAGAAATTAGATTATTTTTATTTTTATTTGCAAATTCTCACATAGCTTAACTAGGGGGAAACATAAGTGGCCAAATTCAACACATATTTTCCAATCTATTTTTCTAGTTTTTACAGATCACATATCTTAATTAGTAAAAGAGTAAGTTGCCTATTAGCCACAAATCTTATTACTAACCAAAGAATTTATTTATTTCATTAGTTTTGGGACTACGGCCAAGTGTCGCTATAAAAAGCAAGTAATCTTGTTTCCCTTGCGTCTTGTAGGAGAACTTGGGCTAGCATATGAAAGTATTATTAGCACACTTGTGTTTTCCACCTCCTTTTAGTCACACATAGTGTAGCACTATAAAGAGTAAGTGGCCTATCATCCACAAATATTGTTACTAACGAAAGAATTTATTCATTTCATTAGTTTTGGGACTAGGGCCAAGTGTCACTATAGAAAGCAAGTAATCTTTGCTTCCCTTGCGTCTTGTAGGCGAACTTGGGCTAGCATATGAAAATATTCTTAGGACACTTATGTTTTCCGCCTCCCTTTAGTCTTACATAGTGTAGTAGGAGAAAGAGTAAGTGACCCATTATCCTCACATCATTTTTTTTTTCATGCAAGGAACAATTGAAATCTAGTGTAATTAGGAAGTTATTGTAACAAATCACCGAATATCCACATCTTATCACACCTTTCATGCTCACTTGATGGCTTGCATATAGTTACACATCACAAACTAAGATTTTATAAGTTTTTTATTGGAAATTAGATTATCTTTATTTTTATTTGCAAATTCTCACATAAATTAATTAGGAGGAAAAGTAAGTGGCCAAATTCAACACATATTTTTCAATCTATTTTCTAGTTTTTACAAATCACATAGCTTAATTAGTAAAAGATTTAGTGGACTATCATCCACAAATATTGTTACTAACGAAATAAGTTATTCATTTCATTAGTTTTGGGACTAGGGCCAAGTGTCACTACAGAAAGCAAGTAATCTATGCTTCCCTTGCGTCTTGTAGGCAACCATGGGCTAGCATATGAAAGTCTTCTTAGCACACTTGTGTTTTCCACTTCCCTTTAGTCACACATAGTGTAGTAGGAGAAAGAATAAATGGTCCATTATCCTAACATCATTTATTTTTCATGCAAGGAACAATTGAAATATAGTGTGATTAGGAAGATATTGTAACGGATCACCAAATATCCACATCTTATTAGACTTTTCATGCTCACTTGATCACTTGCACACAGTTACACATCACACACTAAGCTTCTATAAATTTTTTATTATAAATTAGATTATCTTTATTTTTATTTTTATTTGTAAATTCTCACATAGCTTAATTAGGGGTAAAAGAAAGTGTCCAAATTCAACACATATTTTTCAATCTATTTTGCTAGTTTTTACAAATCACATAGCTTAATTAGTAAAAGATTAAGTGGCCTATCATCCACAAATATTGTTACTAACCAAAGAATTTATTCGTTTCATTAGTTTTGTAACTAGGGCCAAGTGCCACCAAAGAAAGCAAGTAATCTTTGTTTCCCTTAAATCTTGTAGGCGAACCTAGGCTAGCATATGAAAGTCTTCTTATCACACTTGCATTTTCCACCTCCCTTTAGTCACACATAGTGTAGTAGGAGAAAGAGTAAGTGGCCCATTATCCACACATCATTTCATTTTCATGCAAGAAAAAATTGAAATATAGTGTAATTAGGAGGTTATTATAATGGATCACCAAAAAGCCACATCTTATCACACTTTTCATACTCACTTGATTACTTGCACACAGTTACACATCACACACTAAGATTCTATAAGATTTGTATTAGAAGACACACTGTTTCTCGAGATTTTGATACTTAGTTTATTTTAGCCTACATCTCACACCCTAAAGAAAAGTAATACCTTAAAAAATGCCATAAATTTAACCAACTAAACTCCCCATCGGGGCCACTAAAGAATTTATAGTTCAAGTTAGGACCATCAGGGGTAGGTATTCCATAAGCCGCCATGGTGATGTTACATATTTGAAACATAGCAGTTGACTTTTTAGGAAGCTTAAAATACTTCAATCAACCCATAGAAAATGATACCTAAGCATGGAAGATACCCGATTCAGAGGGAGTTCAAATTAGGTCCAGTGCGTGCAATACTATTTAGGGCTACCCGACCCATCTAGTGCACAATACTGGTAATTTAATACCAAGAAGCTAAAGACTCGAGTGCTCATGTGGGACGAAGGTACTTTAGTGGCCAAAATCTAGGGCTTCCATTCTTATAGGTGGACGTGCGGCAACACCAAAGCCTTAGTTGTTACCTTGGTTGATTCTTCAACTGCTAGAAGGCATCACCAGTTCTTTCAGGATGCTACCCCAGTACCCATCAAAAGATATATTTGCAAGTCCCAATTACTTTGAGTGGAAAGGACAAATAGGTCTTCATAGGATCTTTATTCATATGTAAAAACAAACGAAAACCATTTTTTGTTTAATTGATCACATAGTCTAAAGTTAAAGGGAAAGTAATAATTTTGTTTTCTCTTTGTTTTATGTATGTGATATATTTATTTTGAGAATCATTTCCTTCCCTCACTCACACAAAGTTGCACACACTCTACTCGAAATTATAGGGGACCTGATGGCTCCCTGTCGATCAATAAATTTTCTAAATCTCCCTCCATTACGACGAGGAGTGCCAAGTCTCTCACCATTTAGGTGTAGAAGACACCATACAACTATTGTTATAGGATCTTCCTTTATCACTCATTCTTTGCTTGGAAATCTTCCTTGTCTCATTTGTTGTACCTTGGGAGACAATCTTTGGCTAAGAAGAGATCAGTGCCCAAGACATTTATTCAGAACTATAAAAGAAATAATCGAATTGTCCCATAATTTCATAAAACCCCAGAAATTTGATTAAATCCCTTTAACTTTCCATATGTGAACAATGTTTCCAAAGTGGCCTTCTCATGTTGAATACAAACGGAAAAATTTGTGGTTTCTTAAAAACCCAAAACCACCTGCAGGACCACCTTTGGTGGTTTCTTGAGATGAGGAGAGTTCCCTTGTAATAATTAATGGCCATTGAATTTTTGAATAGGAGGTTTGAGAAAACCATCTAAGGTGGCACACCTCTATATAAACCTCATGCAATTTGTGCCAATGGAGTTTCATCGATGTGAAGAGACTGCATTATTAACCATCAATTTCCTGAGTTTTATCTCTTCGAATTCTTCATTGTTGCATGATTTAACATTAACAATAATTACATCAATATTTGGATAGTGCACACCTAGAGTTTACATTTACTATTGCAGCAGCTACCGCCCTGAAATGAAGATCTCTTTCTCTTCTTCTTCCATTTACTGCTTGTGAACCCATTATTGTGGCTACAGTCTGTTTCTAAACAAAACTTGTTACCATGAATCTTGATCTGTCGGCATACCCACAAAGACTCGAAGGGTTTGATTACGTGCCCATTATTGTTAATTTCATCCTACATAGTGAAAGACGGTTTAAGTACCAGATAAGTTGTACTTATTTGCTTGTGTTTTCCTTTTGAAAGATGTGCTATTTATTTTCACCATATATTTGTTTTG
Organism: Pinus taeda; assembly: GCA_000404065.3. Classification (NCBI taxonomy): domain Eukaryota; kingdom Viridiplantae; phylum Streptophyta; class Pinopsida; order Pinales; family Pinaceae; genus Pinus; species Pinus taeda. Next base: position 7,054 of record APFE030151229.1, on the reverse strand, counting down.
TTGAAGATCATAATCTGAGAGCTGTTATCTATAATGATTGTGTGGGCTATCCATGGAGCTTGACTAACTTGTATAATACAGTGTTTACCATACATAATGGTTTATTGTCAGCTCCTACTCTTCGACTAGTTTATTCCATTTCAAGTTCCTGTAAATATACATGTATGTTGTGAAGAATGGGTCAAGATTTAAATTAATTGTTTTAGCCACCTTTGCTGATGAAGACAACACAAGGCAATATGCTTCCTACTATGTTTCCTCACATTTAACCTGAGATTCAATGGGATCCTTATCTATAATAGGACACTTTGGTTGGAACCCTCTGCTTAGTTCTAACCCCCTGAAAATTTCAAATGGGAGCAATGTTTCTGGTATGTACATACTAATTAGGAGCATCCTTGTCCCTATTCATCCTATCATACAATTTGTGTAACCAATTCTCCCACATTTAACTAGTAACTCAACCCACAACCATAAGGAACATGAGCACCAATCAGAAATAACAAATGGGAAAACCCATAACACCATGGTTATCCACAAAATGGCAAGGCAAGGCTAAACCCAGTTTCTATCCAGGAAATCCTCCATGTCAATGAAATATCATAACCAAGAAACTACATGCATTTACCATGCATTAAGAAAAACATACATGCAACTTGTTACATGCAAAACAATCCAACTGTAGTTGTTGATCCACCTGTTCCCTTGCGCTTTCCTACCTTCCTTTGCCTTCTTTCCCCAAATCCAAAGTATTCCAAGAAGCTCCAAGAGTGCTGCAAGAAATCTCTAGGTGTGCAAGAGTATAATGAGAGAATAAATAGAGAGCTCGAAAACAGAACTGATAAAAGGTTGTGAATTGCTCCTTAGAGTCCTTTTTATCATTGAGGCCTATGTTTTCTTCATTTTCCTCTATTTTTCCTTAAATTTTTTCCTCATGCAATCAAACTTTCACCTTCTTTTTCTCCTATTTTTCCTTTATTTCATAGAACAATTCCCCCAAAATCAATTATTTTCAATGCAAGAATCCATCTGTATATGCAAGTGCTTTGTATATGCAAATAGATACGCAAACATATACAGAGAAATTAAATTTTATAAATGCGCTTTTGACTTTTGTATACATGTGACTTTTGTAATTACACAAAGATATATCAACATGCATATCTACAAGCCACACATGTAGATGAGGAAGCACATATAGGAAAATATTTATAAAAGATTATTGTCATATTTGTTTTTCTCCTAATACTTCAAATTTTTATAGGTACTCTATAAATGGGAAAGTGGGATGAAATTATGGAGTTGGACATTGAAAACCTATAAGATATGATAGAATTTTCTACTAAATATCTAACATGGAATAAAATTGAAGGGGATCAAATAGCTATTATTCCTTATAGTTGACTAAGCGATTTTATAAATGGAGAGAAATCATATGAAGATGCTCTTACTAAATTTGTTGTTAGTACAAATCGATCTAAAAAAGTGGAGGATGTTATATGTGCTTGCAGTAACACATATATCGAATATACCATGTGAGTCTTTATTTGTTCAAATAATTAGATATATCTAATTCAAGTTCAAATGAAGTCACAATCATTATCCAAACTACTTTTAAAAAAAAAAGTATTAATTATTAATGATAAAAGTTGATAATTAAAATATTGAAAACTTTAACAATTTCAAATTGGAATTTGAAAATGATAATATTTTATTTGAAAAAAAACAATTCAAAACTCCATTATCAAATGAGCTTTCTATTGTACCAAATAATTACACTGCCATTTTTCTATAGTCCAATTTATTTGAGGATCCTCCTAATAAAAACTTATATTTTCCAACGATGATACTTCAAATCATTGGCTTAATCAATTTCAAAAAATGACACGAGATTTTTCATTGCTTATCGTAGTACTACATGGTTGGAGAGGCCGAAAATATTGATTGTTCAGTCCTATATTACATGGATTCCTGCTATGGTGATAATTTATTCACTCTTACACTATAAATAGGATTTAAAAGGCATTTCAATACATATTAGTCTAAGCATATGACACCTCATCAATTTTCTGAGAGTGGAAAGAGAGCTTCTTGACATTCCAGATAATAATATGTCTGGGTAATAAGGTTATTTAACAGTGACTTTGTTTGGCCTTCTTCTTATTGATAACATTGAGCTTAATCAAAATTTTTCCAACTGAGTTCTTGAAAGTGTGAGTTTCATCTTCATTGCCTAGAAATGTTACTACTTTGGTGTTCTGTTAGTTGGGTCTAGGCAAGAACTACTTTTGTTTGAAGTCTCAGATTGGTTTATCTTGCTTCTTTAGCCTTTTTCCAATTGGGTTTAGCAAGGGATTGATGCTAGAAACTTTTATCAATTGGGTTTAGCAAGGGATATATGTTCTAGTAGAGGTGCCAATGAGTCTGAAATCCCTGTATTTTGGTCAAATTTTGTAGCGATGGGACAATGGATTTGACTATTAGGAATTTTATGCTTTGTACAAAATTCACTAGCAACAAGGAATACATAGGTTTGTACAAAATTCACCAGTAACAAGGACTACATAGCTACCAAATATATCTTTGTCAACACTAGCATTTTTTTAATTATTAGTATCATTTCATGGCTCAATGATATCAATTCATTGTAGAAACTATATAGTGTAGTTTGTATTCATATTCAGTTATTTGAGATGATTGTATATTATTGAATATGATTCCATAACTTCATTTGTTTATGTAATATGAATCATTGTAAACATCATTTCTAATTTTGTCACAAGGATCTGTAACTTGGGGAACTTAGGTGCACCTTGCAATGGAAATACGCTCTAATGGAGGTGCCAATCAATCTAAAATCCCTGTATTTTGGTTAAATTTTGTAGCTGTGGGACAATGGATTTGACTATTAGGGGTTTTTGCAGTGCACCCATTTGATTCTCTCGACGGTGAAGGTGAGTGAGAAGAGCGACGTATACAACTTTGGGGTGGTGCTGCTGGAGCTTGTAAGTTCTAAAATCCCTGTATTTTGGTTAAATTTTGTAGTTGTGGGACAATGGATTTGACTATTAGGGGTTTTTGCAGTGCACCCATTTGATTCTCTCGACGGTGAAGGTGAGTGAGAAGAGCGACGTATACAACTTTGGGGTGGTGCTGCTGGAGCTTGTAAGTGGAAAGAGAGACATGGGAGAGAAAAAATATGGGGTCGACATTGTGGGATGGATGCTCATCAAATTAAGCCAGAGAGAGGAGGAAGAGTTGGTGTTGTTGGGAGTAACGGACCGGCAAACTATAGAAGTTGAAGACATGTTACAGTCAGTGGGAATGAGAATGAGAAGAATTATAGAAGGCGAAGCCATTATATTTTCACAAATTATAACGAGTTTCGTGTTATCAGTGAGTAAAAATTGGGGAAACCAACCTGTTCTTTTCCTACTCATGCTTATGCTCTTGCTCAGCAACCAGGTAGTATTGTATTCAAAGAATGCTCAAGCGATTTCTGGTATGGCTCCCGCACCAGGTAGGTTTTCAGATATTAAACGGCTTGATGTCTGGTCGTTGGCCATTCATTTCACATTAATTGACAAGAAAATTAATAAGACTCGGTCAGATGTCATCCATTTCCCATACAATAGTCGCATTAATAAGCCGTCAATCAACACCGATGGTCGGTCGATCGGAAAATTTTATCCATTCTCCCAGAGATATGTAATTGTCATCCATACCATGCATGCATGTTGGTCAGTCACTCAGATAATGATTGGCTTAGTGACTTCTGGTTAATATTTGCCTCGTAACTCTAGGGGTCTGACTCGCCTTTATTGCCACTAACTCAAGACTTTTATCAGGAGAGCCTTGGAGGAATGAGCATATAATTTTTAGTTGAATTGAATTTTGATGGCGGTTAGAGAAAAACAATAACAATCGAACACCAAAGCTGCTCGAGATTCAAAAGGGGCATGCTCGAGGACCATAGCTCCGAGTTGCAGAAGCAAATTGCCGTAATTTTTTCGTTTGCTTTACAAAACATAAAGAAAATTACTTTTATCAAATTTGGATTATTATGTTTTTCCAAAAAAAATATACTGTTGAACTAAATACAAAACAAATGTAGAAAAATGTTATATTTGACTTGATAATTTAAAAAAAATGAAACAAGACGCTCAATAAATTTACAATTTATATAAGAAGAAATTCAACCACCAAACCATTTTACTTCATCATGAATCATCACTAAAAGTATTAGAGATCCGGCTCCTCATTATTAATATATGGTGTTATCATTATTAATTATATATAATTTTATTTTAAATTTAAAAGATTGCTCTTCTTTAATGTTATTTTTTTTTAATATTTAGAAATAAATTCTTTATTTAATTTATTATTATTTATTATTATATATTTTATTATTTATATTATAAAAATATTTCAATTTTTTAATTTAAAAGAAATAAGTTTTAAATCATTTATATTTATTACAAATAAATTGAATATAAAAATTTACTAAATTTTAAAATTAATTTTTTCCATAAAAGTTCTCTAGGCTATATCTTATTAATATTATATATTTTTTAGTGAATGTATATATTTATTTCACATTAAATTTTACTATTAATAAATCTTCTAATTATAATTTTTTTGGGGCACATTTGCCTAAAACTTCAACTTCCTTGCTTTCAACTTCTTGTTTAGTTTGCAAACATATTTATTTCTCTTGAGCATGAATCTAACAAGGGAAAATCCTCTTTTGTCTATAGATGTAAATATTTTGTGCTCGACAAGTTAATCCATATGTCCGCATCATTAAATTTTGTGAAAAAAATCATTTTAACCCCTTCAATAATGTTTTTACCCCAAGGTGTTCCACTCAAAGCCTTGAGTTTGGTCAATTGGGGTCTCAATGGTTACATGTCTTTGGCCTTCTCTAAGAGAAATGGATATGTGGGTGAAAAAAAATTGATACCTATGATTCAATGTAATCTCTCATATTATTTTTGTTAATTTGGTATTAGATCGAACTGTTGCGAGGAAAAATTATTATTCTCCCCACTTAGGGTTCAAAACCCACATGGTGACACGTATACTCTTGGTTAGTTGATTATTGATGATATAAAAATGATATATTCAAAAATTCACATCTTCCTCTCTTCCCATAAGATTTTCCTCTTTGCTAATTTAAGTTCTACTCCTAAGTAGTCCTAAGGCTATCTTAATACATTTTTCTCCTAAAAGGCATTCACAAGCACTTTGTACCATGTTAGAAATCCTTTTTTTTTATCAGGACAACCAATAGACCTTCTACCTATCAACAAGGTGGATTAGGGCTGAGTTGGAGGGACTTCACATATACTCTTGAGCTTAATGGAATATCCCACAAGTCATGCTAAGTAGGTTAACCAAGATTTGCACCTCAATAGGACCCCAATATTAGTCAACAAACACTTTTGTGTGTGAGATATCCATTATTTAGCAGAGTTCGATGGGATATTGAATTAGAAAATATGATTCCGATGTATATAGTGATATTTTAATATTCATATTTAGAATGTTTAAATAGATTATGATTCCCTTGTATAAAATGATATTTTGATATTCAATATGTAAAATAATTAAATAAAATAATTGTTTATATTACTTTTTTAATTTTCAATTGCAAAAAAATAATGATCATAATGAGAAGCCATACCACTCTTCCTAAAAAAATATTAAAGAAAATTATTTTAAATTTAAATGTTTAATTAAACTGCCACTAATAAAATATTACTCTTTAAATAATTTCTACATTAAACTTTTTACTTATATCTTAATAAATCTTTTAAAAATTATATTAAATTAATAAAAAATTTGAAGCTTATCTTGTTATTATTTAGATGAAACGGGAAAAAACCTACTCGATACCATCAAGTAATATTCTTATATATATATCAATTTTTAATCACTTATTTCTATTACTTTTTAAATATTATATAAATTTAACAATCAAAAGAAATTAAAATAAATATTTAAAATTTAATTAAAAAATCATTTTTAAATTTTTAATATTTTAAAATGCAATTCAAAAATTGGTTACCCCTTTCCTAAAATATGAAAAATATAAATTTAAATATAATGATCATTCAATAAATATTTATATATTTATATTTATACTGAATACTGGTACTAAATTATAAATTAATTAATTTTATTGAAAAAAAATATATAAAATTGAAGTGATAAAATTATTATTAAATTCTTTCCCATCTTTATATTGATTTAATTTGAAATTTAATTAAAAAAAAAAAAAAAGTTATTACTCAAATAAAGAGAATTATCTGAAAATAAAAAGAAATCTATTTTGTTTTTAATGACTGGTATTTATGACTAGTATTAAGAATATTCTAAAATATTTACTAGAGGGTAAATTTTTACTATTCATCTCATAACTAGCACAACCATATATATACATTTAAAAAAACATGTAACAATATTTTTAGCCATGGAAATTTACCTCCTATGAAGATTCTTAACTTGTAAAGAGGTTTTTTAACAATACCATGGATGATCAACACCACATTTCCAAAAAAAAAAATTCATTTCATATGACATCTGTGCATGTGACATTTTGTTTTTAATTAATCAATTTAATTAAAAAAATTGAAAAAATATAACTATTTTTCAGATAAATCAAAACCTTTGATTTATAACTACTACAAACTATCAACTTAATAACTATGGATAATAAAATTAAAATTTCTAAAAATTATTTTCTTAAATAAAAATTTAATATAATTTATTAATAATCAAATTAAAATTAAAAAACTCCATTTTAAAATAAAAATACTTAGTAACCCTAACAAACAAAATTTATAGGTGGAAAAAATCAATGAAACAAGGAACATGAGTTAGACATGTTAGCATGTTTAAATCGAGATAACGAAATGGAACGATAAGTAAGTATATATGTGCTATCAAGCACTCATAAAGGTTTATGAAAGAAAAAATGAAAATGCCCAATATGTATGAGTTCTGTACGTTTGGTGGGAAGAAATGAAAATAATTTGTATTAGTTCGTGTT